>JALPQI010022117.1:0-25944 GCA_025490895.1 Thaumatotibia leucotreta
TACATGTTCATTGGATGGAACCGTGAAAATCGGATATCGAGATTTCGTTTTGGTTACGTCTTTTTCTCTCAAATGCCTCAAATTGTCACGAGTGACAGAGAGGCAAATAGGCGATCAAGGGTCGAAGTAGGTTGCCGTTGCCCTCGGTCTACGGGTCTCAGCACACTACGGACGGAATACTGGAAAAATAAAAAACTGACGATTTTTTGTCGATAGATTTTTGCCAAAATGTTTCTGTAGTTTTTTTTATCAGATTCATAATAATTAGACGTTGCATATAAATACAATACTTACTTGACAGTTGCTTCACAGTTCAATATTTTTCCGATATCAGAGATTCTACACAGCACGGAATTTCAAGCGGTTATAGTAAATTAAGATTATGCACCCAAGCATCATTAAATTGAAGTACGCAAAACTCAGAATAGTTTAGCATATTAAACAATTACGAAGTTTTATTATGTATTTTTTTTTTGCTCATGAAACGAATCTATACATTTTCTGAACTGACTTAGCAACCTTGAACCTCGGAGAAAAAGTATCTCTAGAACAGTACAAGATGGCGTTAACAGTATTGTTTTGGTCCCATAAGGATTAAAAAAAAAACATTGGCATGACAGATGCGCATACCTTACTCGAACTGAAACGCCTTTTTTCCTGTTTGTTGGAATGCGTCTAAAAACTGTCGTGCATTGTATCGTATCAATATCTTTGTGATTTTCCGTATTAAATTTGGACAATAATATAGTTGGTGTTGCAAAAATACTGCCGTTAAAAACTAAATAAATCCGACATACTAACGTGCTCATTTGCGACCGCAATTGTACTTTTATTTACTGTTTATATTTTATTTAATGCTACTAAGATTCGGTGTGGTGTGCCTAAGTAAATAATATTTGTGTATTTATCTATATGTACGTTGTGTTTATGATACTTTCATTTGTTTTGATGATCTCTTTATTTTTATATTCATGACTGTGTCTTTTATTCTACCGACATTATTCTGAAACATTATATTCAGAATTTATATTACTATTATTATTATCATCACAACACCACCTGAAACTACTTACTTTGAAGAGATAAGATACTTATTACAGGCGATAATATAGATTTATAGTATTATCACTTACCTGCTTGTGATTGTTGATGTGAAAATCAATGCAAATATTAAAACTCTTGAATATGATATAATTATACCTTTATATGTGTAAGATTTTTTAAATATATGCGTTCTATTTTAGAGGGTAGTTTCCGTTGAGTTAAACACAGTTTATAAATGACTTAATGACGGGATAAGTGTTTTTTGCTGTGAATCCTACAAGAGGACAATTCCTGGACTCCTGCATCCTTCCCAGACCACACTATGTAAGTAATACAGTATGGACTTATTTTTATGGAACATACATTTTATGCATGCTCATTTATCTTAGTTTAGAAGTTTAGATTTTTAGTTCTAGACAAAAATGCATCAAACAGTACTAGATTACAAGTTACTGCATTAATATGCACATTTGGAGATGGTTATAAACTTCTTTCTTTCTGTATTTTTAACTTAAAATAAGTAGTTATTTGGAATACCAGTAATAAACAGTTGAAACCTGATGATCATGAACAGACATCATAACTTTTATAGCAGCTTTAGTTGTAACAGTAGATATAATGGAATATCTATGGACATTTTGGGAAATGATCAATTAAGAATCATGTTACTGACTTAAGTTGGGAATACAGAATGCAACAATGCTGCACGTAAATTGATATATTTGTGATGTCTGCTGGCAAATACAAATTATGTCAACATAATGTTGAACAATGTCCATGTTGTTGATTTAACGTTCATTGTGGCAATTAAGTCTTTATTGGTTAAATCATAATTAACCATACTTGTACAGGTCACATATGACCTGTTCCACACTGAAGGTGTTAATTGTCATCATTATTTAATAAATTCAAATATTGAAAGAAACACACATATAGCCACAATGAGGATGTTGATGTAAGAGATGAGTTTAATTATAATTACAGTGGAACACTGGGAAGGGGTGTTAATTACACATTTAAGCACTTGCTTAAAAAACAAAATAGGTTTGAAGTTAATAATAAAATACAGATAGAATAGTTGTTGTTGTTGTTGTTGTTTATCTGGCCATTTTTTTCCGCAACTCGACATCATACGTGCCTATTTTGCGTAGTCCCAACGCTGGCCCGGTACTTGTTGGGGACTTCACATACACCCTTGAATTTCTTCGCAGGTGTATGCAGGTTTCCTCACGATGTTTTCCTTCACCGTAAAGCACTTGTGAATATTAAATAATAAACAGATAGAATAGTATACTCAATCACTGAAATCTTTTCTGGTTTCCACTTGATTGTGACATACAATGCAAAGTTTTTATTTATATTTAATTAAGCCTAAACTAGGCTTCGTTAAATTCTGCTTTTCACAAAGCACCCCAAAACCTCTAGAATATCTTGTCAAAAAGCATCATCTTATCTTACATCCTTACAGTGAGTACATACCTTATAGTGAGTTAAACATTGATTTTCTTAGAACCAACAATCTTACAATAGGAAACTGTTTAACTGTAATAGTGATGTTTCATTTAACTTCCCACCGAAATAACCATAAATAACAATTTTTTTTATTAACATGGGTGAAAGAATTTCACATATATTCCTATTGATCATTATACATTTACTCCCCTGTCATTTTTGCATAGTGTTCTTATTGACCTTAATGTATGTCTTACAGTTTGCTTTGATACTCAATATAATTTTGGTGACAGTTTGTTTTGATTTGTTCATTTCAATTAACTTTGACCTAAGTAAAATCTTGTCTTTGTTGTGGCACCTAACCATAATGTCTGTGTAGAAAGTGCGGAATAATAGAACTGATTATGTTTTTTTTCTATGCAGCTAATACCATGTACATACTAGTTTGACAAACGTTTAGTATAAAACGAGTCAAATTTAAATTATTTACATAATATATGACAACCAATTCAATCCGATACTGTATTTTGTAACAAACATTTAAATACATACATAACATATACATTATTGAATCTGTGCTTAACGTCAAACACTTAGCACAACATCGGCAGTTACACGTCAAATATTCGGCTGAGGTAGCAATATTCAATTTGAATATGATTTTTACGGTGTTTCTATGCGATTTTGTTACGCGTTTTTTTTGTTCATTACCATCATCACTTTATTTATCGTTTTATATTAGCAAACGAGACTATTATGCCAGAATAGCAGACAAACATGCGTCTGCTACAAGATAATCGAAAATGACTCCACTATTTATACGCAGTTCGTCAATAATTTGGGAATGGTAATGACTTAATTGTTGCGACTGAATAATCGCATAGAACTATCCTTTATATAGGTATATGCGAATTATCTCAACCACATTGTTTATTACAGTTATTAAAACTGTAAAAACCAAGAAATTAGTCGTGCAATATGTTCCGTAGGCATGTTCATGTACATGACTAGGGAACATACCTTTTGTATGTATTCGAAAATACAGTTGAATACTTGTGAACTTTATTGTTTTTTGAACTGTTTTATTTTGAACAAGCCTTTTGATCTGCCCGACATCTATCTATTAAATCTTTCTAGTGGTAGTGATAATTTGTGCTTGCGCCAGCCCGCCGATCCCAGTTTATCATGAAACCCACAACCATAATATGACCTTAGGTACTAACCCAAACGGGAACCTAGACCTTATTGGAATTACTCCGGTTAACTTTCGCGAGAAGCGTTTGTTAAATATCAAAATACGTCGAAATCAATAAGATTGCACATTATTACGGGCTTTAATGTACCTAAATAAAACTTAACGTCATTCTTTTGTGTTACGAAGTTAAGTTACTCATAGGTACACTCTCCGTCTAATACTACGACGAGTCGGTTATAATTTTTCATAGAAACACATTCATGTTAACACGCTGAACTCAAATACATTTTTAAAATGTTTACAGGGTAAGTGGTATATCCCTGATTTTTTCATCGAACCTAAAAAACATGTAACTTTACCGTAAGATATAAGTCCGAGTATAAAATACATTATTAAACTGATTTTAGGGTGACCCAGGAGAACGTAACTAACGCTATAGAAAAGCGTGACATAAAAAACGTAATTGACCCTTTTGGTACTTTTTAAGACATTTTGCCAGGATACAACACCAAATTCAATGAAACATTTAAAATCGGGCTGTCCCATGCATGAATTGCGGAACATCAATTAACCTTATTTGTATTAAATGTAATATGTACAATGAAGTATTTATTAAATCTACAAAGTATGAATCATTCTGTCTTGAAAATATTTTTTCCATATAATTAATAGTATCTTCTTGCCTCGATTGACATCATCGTAATGTATTAAATCGATACTGTTTGTAGTCTGGACGGATTTAACCTTATCTACGAACTTAAGGTTATCGCGAATGAATAAATAGTGTATCTAAATATTTTCTCTTAAGTGTTGTTTTTAAATATATTAAGTTTTGTTTACTTATTCGTGTAATTAAAATTTTTGTTTCGGTTATATATCCATAGACTATGTACTTAAATATTTATTATTTATTTATTTGAACTTTATTGCACAATAAAAAAATACAAATGGCGGACTTAATGCCTTAAGGCTTTCTCTACCAGTCAACAATATTATATGTATATTATTATTTGATATATTATTATACATACATGTATTATTAGGTGAGTCACACGATAGCTATAATTCTAAAATAACTTTTATATTGCAATGAAAACTTCGTGAAGTAAGTTTACGCTATTGCTAAGGCTGCTGTCTGCAATAATTGGCTCATGTACTCCCGATGCCTCCGAGCCGATAGCAGACTTATATCATCATTACAGCAGATTCCTGGATCTCTTTCCTGTAGCCCAATCTCTAACCCACCCAAAGTCTCAACACTTCTTCACATATTTTTTTTAATAACTACCGCCTGCTGGAACCGATAGGTGGACCCATTCATTGATAGACCCGGGAATGACACCAAGCGTGTACATCTAATGCCCTGCTTACGTTGGGTCCATATTTTCTATCATAAGACTGTGACATATGAGGTCGTGAATGAAAAGGAGATAAATATAAATAATATTTTAACGTATAACACAGAGGTCAGTGGCTTAATATTGTTGTTTTTTTACCTACTCGCTATTTAATTTGTTTTTTTTGTAATTAAATTCAAAGGTATGGAATGATATGTTAATTGTTATGTAAAATCGTAACGTCAAGTAAGGAACAAGAATTAAACAATAACAACGATTAGGTATGTATGTTAAAAGGTTAAACATAAATTTGGCATAGTCAGTACGTAGCGATGAAGATTCGAAAAAGTGGCAATAAATGACTGCGTTTTCCTCACAAGTGTATTGAAAAACGTAGTATGCTTGTTTTTTACGAATTTACTCATCTTTGTGATACTATATTTTAGTCCTTAGGTAACTAAAAATAATCCTGCGAGCATTATAGCATATAACGGAAGATACTTTCAATTCTAACGGAATAAGTTGAGTACTTTCTATTTTCATTCTTAGATTTTTAATATTGTACCTCAGGTGGTTCGAGATTTTTGATTGAAGAGGTCCAAATTAAGTATATTAAAGCGGTATGTGTTAAAAATGATTCATCTAAAGAATAAGTAGAATACTTTTTTCTATTTCATGCATATTCTTTGAATAAATGTAGCTAGAGCAAAAAGAAAAAATACCAGGGCTCAGTCGATAAATTAGAGTAGGTACTTAAAAAGTATATTTCATAATAATCACCAAATTAAAAAATTTTAAAACCGACTTCAACCGATTTATCCAAGATTCCCGATTTGTTTCCATCATTGCTTTCCTCAAATCCTACTTTCTGAATGCTAATTCTAGTAAATGAATGAAAATTACCAAAAGCGCCATACATGTACCTGTAACATTTGAAGAGATCCCTCGATTTCTCCAAGATCCCATCATCAGACCCCAACTTGGTGCCAACTTGGGGGTAATACACGTTCGATCACAAAAATAATTTTTAAAATCGGTTCGCGATTCTCGGAGATATCAGGTAACATACATACAAAAAAAATTCATTCGAATTGAGAACCTCCTCCTTTTTTTGAAGTCTGTTAATAAATATAATATAGCTTATACCGTACATGAAGAAATTGGATGTTTGGGCTCATAGCAGTCATAGCACAAACAAAACCCATAACATCCGCTTTTTTTTGGAAGTCGGTTAAAAATAGTAATGCAAAAATAAACTTAATTTCAAGTCAAATTTTTAATTTTTTAGAGTTCCGTAGCCAAAACGGAACCCTTATAGATTCGTCATGTCATGTCCGTCTGTCCGTCTGTCCGTCTGTCACAGCCGATTTACTCGGAAACTATAAAGGCTACAGTGATGAAATTTGGTAAGGATATGTGTTGTATGGATCGCTACAAAATTAAGATACTATATTGTAAAAAAATAATTGGGGTTGGGGCCCTCCATACATGTAACTGAGGGATATATTTTTTTTTTAGATTCATATAAGCGTGTGAGGTATCAATAGAAAGGTCGTTGAAAATGATATAAAGGTTTATATATCACATTTTTATTTAAGCGAACCGTTTTTGAAATATCAGCTGTCAAAGTCTGAAAAATGTCCCCCCCCCTCTATCTTTTAAACTACGTAGTATAAAATTAAAAAGAAAAATATGTTATGCATATTAATAAACTCTATCAACGATATTTGGTTTGATTAAATAATCGCGTATAGTTTTTGAGATAGGTTGATTTAACTGTATTTTTTTTATGATAATGGTACGGAACCCTTCGCGCGCGAGTCGACTCGCACTTGGCCGGTTTTTTTTTGTGATATTAGTGAAACCTCAGGGAAATGCATCTCAAATCCCCATCTCAAGATCCCGTGTGAGCGGCTATATTATTGCGCTCATAAGTCTCTTAACTATTTTAATCGTAATGTCCAACCAAGCGCACACGTTCCATAATATACTATTATCCACTTGGTGCAACCACATTTTAAGAGTGGGAAGTGGGAATGACGCTTCATTTCCGAACTTCCGACACGTTCCGGATGAAAGCATCTAACTGAAGCCTGTTGAAGTGAACAAGTTAAACCTATAACATGGAGAGCGCAATAAACGTTAAATTTGTCTCAAATTGTATATACATAATAGTCGTTCATTAGCGTAATATGTAATTGGCAATGACACTCCTGTCGAATCTATAGGTATTGCGGTGGAATAAGAATCAGAGGTAGACTTATTTTATTATATATTTACGCGGCGGGCGAGCGTGACCCAGGGGCCGGAGCTTCGAGGGTGTGAAAGCAACCAGTAAGTTATACAGTATAAACAATGATTTTTAATCCGTGAAGTGAACGTAGAAATTTGTAGAAAAGTATGAACATTTATTGTCACAGGTTTAAAACCTTTTAACAGCCGTAAATTTTTCATCGAGTGTGGCCGTATCGTCACCAATGCAAAATTGCAAATTTATACACCATGAAAACCAGACCTTTGTCTTATTTATCAGACAACGGCGAGGTGAGCTTGGCATCCTAATAATTATGATTTTTTCATGTTTTTCAGACCCACAGACCAAAAGTTAGACAAATCTGGGTACACCACCCAAGTGGGGATGATTTTTTTATTTGCCGTAATTCTGTAGGGTTTCATTGAATAGGTGTTTTCAAAAGAATAAGGGTCTGAAAAGAAAGTTTCTTTCAAGTCATTATTTTTGGACATCCGCACCAGAATTAAAAAAAATGTAGTAGGCACCCCTCCCTCTAACTTTTGATCCATGGGTACCAAAAATATGAAAATAATCATGAATAAGTGGGCTTTTTCCAACATAATCGGCCCAGCCGTTGTCGAATAACTACGGAACCCTATACTGGTACTTTGTCGGCTGATTAATGAATAATGTGTGTGTATATCTATAACGCAAATTTCTAGTGCTTACGGTCACTGAGCAATGCTGCGGACAGACAGATTGACATGGCCAAACTATAAGGGTTCCTAGGTACTACAAAGTGACATTTAGTTAGACATGTGCGGGGTGCCACAACTCAAAATAATTATTTTTATTTTATTAACTATTTATACAAAAGTCAGTGGCAATACACAAAATATGCCCTGTGTGCCTGGCACACTGACCGCACTGTAGCTGTACTACTGTGATTATGACATAAACTTTATGTGTACTCAGATGCTTAGTGGATAGTAGATTAGCTTTATGTGTAGCCATATGCACAGACGCAGACGGACTAGCTGAAACTATAGGTTATGCCATTGTGACACGATTTTTTTCTTTCAAAATTTTGTGTTATTGAATATACTCCCATTTTATATTGAGACTTTTCAGTAGGCTTGATCCCGTGATTATCGTTGGTCGTTATTGCCGACACGTTCTACGAGTAACAAGTATGCAAATGAGAAAGTAAAGCGTAGCACGACAAACGATAAAAGTTTAACCTCCTGAATGTCAATTCTAGGTTATAAAGTGGGTTTGATTTGTTGTGGTCTGTCAGACCTTGAATTAGCTCGCGCTTAATGTTGCGCTGCGAGACAGTCCAACAAGCACGAGCCAACTGAAGAAAAACGAGACTCGACCAATTAAATCCACATATTGTATAGTTAGATTGGGCCCCAGGGCCCAGAAATATCAAAGAAGAAATTACATCTTTTTTATACATGGTCCCTCTTGTAATATTATTTATTTAAAAAGTACTATTGTAGGTACTTATTGTGCATTGTACTTGTTGGTTGGGACAATGTGTACTAATTTTATATAAGGGTTTCTAGTTTACTAATCATTAGTATAAGTAATTAATTGGAAGGTATTTCAAATCCATACAAGCTAAGAGTTACCGTGTAGGTACTCTTATATATACATGTGCAGGGTAAGGAAGTAGGTGTTGTGGAACCGTCCTGTGATTATGTGGGGGCGGCGTCGGCGTCGGCGTGGTGAGGGGTCGGACCCGGCGGGCGCCGCTGTTGTTCGCCGCCCGCCCGCCCGCGCGCCCGTCACCCTGTCCCTGCCCAGCGTTCCTATCTCTATCTAACATCAGTTGCACGCTCCCAGCCTTCGAAGCAGTTCGTGTAAGCGTTATGCCGTATTACCTCCAGCCAGCGCTTCTTCACACAAACCTTGTACAGCCTCTTCGGTTCGTTGCATCGATGCATGGACCACATTAGATGCTTTGACTGCACTTCATTATTCATTTATACATGCCGAAGACAGCGATTTGTTAATGTTCCATACATCATGTCACTGTTTTGTTATCATATAGGGAAACTAGTTCCATATTCATCATGAGATCATGACTTGTAAATTAATCCATTACAACCATCGCCAAAGTTGAAAAAGTATATCAAAAACCAGTTGTTGTTTTGTAGTAAATGCAGTTTCATTAGAAATTGAAAGTGTTTTGTGTATTGGTTGGCATCGTATTGGATTTTATTGAAAAAATGTTTTCTTGAAGTTCAGTGGTAGTTTGTATTAAAGCTTTTGATAGCTTACACAAATAAAAATTTAATAGGATTTATGTTTTGTGTAAATTATTGGAATAAAAATAAAAATTTGATTAAATTAAGGATCAATATTCAGATTTAACTTAATTATGCTTGATTGAATTCATAATTTGTATAGGTCAAAAACAAGTCACTCAGGTCAGGGACATACAACTCGATAGCTCATTGGTAGATAATGTCATGGGGATTTCTATTACATTTTGTAATCCAGCTAATAAAAAGTGAAAAGAAAAAGTATGTATTATTGTGGTATAGTACTCTAAAAAAATAAAAAAGTCGTAAAAATTAATGTCGAAATAGATCTTGCTATTACTCTGAAAGTTGGTTTGCTTGTAATACAAAAAACAATTATGGTATATTTAATAATTGCATACTATTACTACAAAACACATGGGCATATATTTACTTCGGAAAGTCATGTGAGCTAAATGAATAATCGCTCCAATACAAAAATCGCACAAAAACAGTTTTGATGTACGAATTTTAGTCTTTCATTGTTAAGAAATAATACGATTTTTACGTGATAAATATCTGTATTAAACAAATAATTTTGTTCATTTAGCGCAAGTTATAGTAACTTAATATATGTAAACAAAATATATGTGCACATTGTCATGTACTAATATCCTGTAATGACTAAATATAACACAATTGCTTTTTGTATGGTAATCGAACCACCTTTGGGTGATAACTCAAAAACATGACAAAAGCAAGTACATTTCCGAAAACATGAAACTACTAATACGTAACACGAACGCAATGGTGATATGATAGCGCTGGTATCGCCCACCTGTTAGAGAAAGTTTTCTAAAAACAACATAGAAGCAAAAAGCTGTTGTTTAGTAAGTCACATGGGTCTAGAGGATAACAGCTGATCGCGGCGCGGGTGCCTGGCGCCTGGCGCCTGGGCTCCGGCCGTGGCACCCGCGGGCACCGCCGGCGCCCGCCGGCAGGGAGCAGGCGCCGCGCGCCGCCGCCTCCGCCGCAAGGTCGCTGGTATCGAGCGGCACCGGTCAAATATTTAGCAAGCGCAACACGCGTGCGGTGCGGTGTCGCGTCCACTCATCAACACTTTCTGCCTTACTTTACAACTACACCAGACACGTCACGATAATCAAATCTACCTACGTAGGAAGTACAAGTAATCATTATACAGGATGCTCGCGAGCATTCCAAAAGATTTTAACTATGCATTCTAGACATCAAAATAAACAAAAAATACTTAGAGACCTAATGTCAAATACCATAAAAAAAATTTTTTTTTTTGACTTTTTGAATACTTTTTAACATTTCCAATACTTTTTATCATAACAACATTTTGTTAAAATTAATTATTTTTTGGGGACAGGTTTTTTTTGTGAAGTCTATTCTTATGTTTTGATTGCCAGGCAAAAGGTGTGGTAATATTTAAAACACATTGTGCTGGCATTGTAATCAAAAATAAGTTGTATGACGAGTTACGTCGAAAAATATATTTCGAAAAAAGGTTGATTATCTCTGGAACCAATCCGAATCCAGGAAATTTTATATAACATTAAAAACTCTAAATATGGTCAGGAATTCAGCATTAAAATCTTTTGGAATGCTCGCGAGCACCCTGTATAGGGAACTGGAACTGAGCATATACTTGATTTACGCGTAAATTCCATATATAGCTGAGTAGGATAAAAACTACAGTTCAGACGCATAGGAATTAATTTAATAAATAGGAAAAAAATATTATTTAGTTAAAAAATAGATACCTATGTATTTAGGCTGAACGACTGTTAATTGAAAGTTAGTGGCCAGCAACGTGTTAAGTTTCTATTATAACTTCTTACTTATTTTGTAATAGTAATAAAACTAATGAATATAACCTAGTATAGGAACCAAATAGAATAGGTTTCTAGGGCACATCTTGTGTTTGACAGCAACTCGCATCCTTCTCGCGGCCAAGGTCTTTCGAATCATACTTTACGTAAAATGGAAGCTCTGGCCTACTACCGTGAAATATAAATTCGTAAATTTCGAGTATTTTTTTCTTTCACTCCAACGAAGGCGTCATTAGAGTGAAAGAGACAAATCCTCGAAATTTGCGGATATCGAAGTTCGCGTCAGGGCCGTTGTTCTTTTTTGTGCGTCGTTGAGATTGCCAATTCCGTTATGTGTAAATTTCAAATTTGACAAAAGAAGACTGTAAACATATGTCATTTGGATTGATATTTCAGTTCCTGAAATCGTGCACATAACGGAATTGGCAATCTCAACGACGTGAATCCGTAGTAAACAAGGAACCCTTATAGTTTCGCTATGTCCATCTGTCTGTCAGTCCGCAGCGTAGCTCCGTGACCGTTAGTAGTCATGCCGACAAAGTTGTATAATAAAATTTAAAAACTCTGGGTATGTAGATGTTTTTTTTTATTTTGCTAGAATCTTATTGTGTGGGGTATCGTTGAATAGGTATTTCAAAAAGAATAAGGATCCCAAAAGAACATTTTTTTTTTTTATCTATGATGAATATCTATTTTTATAATGTCCTCGTAGTGATGATGATCTATGTGCTTACCATGAACTGACACCGTAAGTTTAACTCGGATTTACTCTTAAGTCTCTCGCTCGCACCAATCCGCGAGTATGAGCGGGATGGATGTAAAGTAAGTTCGCGTTAAAGTCACAGCGGCAGCTCGTAGTAGGCTCATTTTAGCCGTACCTTGAGTTGGTAAGTAGGGTTTGCGTTAGCGTTTATTCTATCCGTAAATCTATCACTTATTGGAGCTAATATCGTGATATACTACTTTATGAACCGACTTAGAAAAAGGTTCTCAATTCGACTGTATGTTTTTTTGTGTTTGTTACCTCAGAACTTTCGACTGGATGAATCGATATTGCTGTTTCTTTTTTGTTTGAAAGCTGATGCTTACCAATTGGTCCCATTTTAACTTGGTCCCGTTCTGTCAATGGCGTCCCTGTTAAAATCATACAAATCTTCAATTTTAATTAAGCTCGATATCTCAATATATCACGCCAACCGAGACGGCCCCGTTGGCACCAAGTCGGGGTCTTAGTCTGTTGAGGGGAATTCGGAGAAATCGATTGGGGTCTGTTTTTTTTATATTTGTGATTGTTTTACGTATCAAGTAAACGTTACTTGCCAACTCGTGGTAAGCACTCTGAGTACTTCAAGTCAATAAGTAATATAATATTATTATTGCGGTGACATGTCGCCAATCTTTTCAGACAGACACAAAGCCTAGGTACTTGCGTGAAATTCTTGCTCATAATAATAATTGAGTAATCGATACGTCTTATAAGACCGTAAGGGCCAAACAATAATTAGCGGCTTGCTGTTTATGAATAATGGGGTTCGTCTTAGGAAACCTCACATTAGGGTGTCATACTTTCTGACGGTGACATGGTGTGGTACAGAATTCAAACTAACATCAAAAAAATGTACGAAAAATGTACGAAATTGTACGCTAATAAAAAAAATTGTACTACACCTGGCTAGAAAACAGTGATAATCCGTCACCGCTAGGAAGCATTCTTCCTGGCGGCCGCTATATACACCGTGGGCTGTTTAAACCCGACCAATTTTAACAGTGTATTCCTGACCACATTTAGAAACTATAATGTCGTATAAACTTTTCTGGATATCGCCTAGTTTCAGAGTTATTACCAATTTAAAAAAAAACATATTTTCTAATTGTTACTCAGTGCAAAAGGTCTTTTTAACGGCGTTGGTGCCATTATGGAGAATAATCTCACTAACCTCATTAATAGATGTCAAATGTGACAAATAAAACCTTTAAAAAATGAGGTTTTTGTAAAAAAAAAACGTTAACACTCGTTGTAAGTGCTATTTTTATGAATAATATTTACTTTTTATGTTAAAATACATTCAAAAATGAAAAAAAAAATTATAAAGATTTTTTTTTATGTATGTGAATTTCATTACGTAGTGGTCGAGTTTTCAATTGTCATGTTAATCAGAAAATATGTACGAAAAGTGTACCTACTTTCAGGTTCTAAAGTGTTTTTAAAGGTGCATTTACACCAAACGAGCGAATGCTCATTCTATCCCCCACTCTACAAAATAAGCGAATTTCGACGAATTACGTTTTGTGTAGCGAGCGAATTTCGTAGAGTGGGGGATAGAATGAGCATTCACTCATTTGGTGTAAATCGATCTTAAAACACTTTAGAACCTGAAAGTACACTTTTCGTACATATTTTCTGATTAACATGACAATTAAAAACTCGCCCTCTACATAATTAAATAAATAGCGCCCGCCAGGAAGAATGCTTCCTAGCGGTGACAGATTATCACTGTTTTCTCGTCAGTACGTGTAGTACATTTTTTTAAATTAGCGTACAATTTCGTACATTTCTCGTACATTTTTTTGATGTTAGTTTGAATTCTGTACCACACCATGTCACCGCCGGAAAGTATGACACACCTTAGGACATGTGCGTGCCCTTACCATGTGTTCGCAGCGAGTACGGGAATACAGTAACTTTGCAAAAATCCGCAACACGTTAACTTTTTCTGTATTGAAATTCTTATTCTTTAATTGACACATAAAGTTCACAAAATAAGGTTGGTATGGTCAGTATATCGGGCTAAAGACTTCGAGGGCTTACTGTGCATACCATACCACTCATTGTACAGTCTCTGTAGTTAGTCTTTAGTCTGTGCATTTAGAGCAGCAGTCTGGGGGGCATGCGGCAAAAACGTTACGGATACGATGTTTCACTACGATTCCGTACCGTCACCGTTTTTTGAGCATTGGTGCGGTCGCACCTTTATACGGTGTACTTGGCCAACATTGGGACCACCCAAAATAATCACGTTTGATGTCGAGTTGCGGAAAATGACCAGAATACAATAACAACAACAACGTTTCAAGTTTGAAAAGCGAAGTGATTGTCCTTGATGTCTGAAATCTTTTAATTTTTAGTTATGTCTCAAATCAAAAGGCGATTATGATCCTAATGTAGGTACCTACCTCTCGTACCGTCTATTACATTACTATAATAATATTACTGTTTACTGCCATTACATGGGTGCCATGCCAAACGTAAACAATCAAAATTGTAACTAAATACGTGATCTCAGTCGAGTGGGGTCACGAATACTGAATGTAGGTTCTCATAGTCATATAATTATAACACTTATAACACAAATCACATTGTGTGAAAATTATATCTTAAAAAAAAAGCTATTACTTGTGTTACTAAGTAAATTTAGTATCCTGGTATCTTTATATTATATTAATCAAGCTCGCAAGTTTTAGTAGTGCACATGCACAGTGAACTATAAAGTAAACAATCACTAACTTATCTTGTTGAGCCCTTACGGGTACTGGCTAGTGTACCCTAGAGCTTGCCCTATTTGTCCGAACACCGGCAACGAAGTCATTCATCCTAACTTGTTTCAAATGTCTAACTATAAGGTCCCATCGCCAAATCCTCACTGGATGACTTTGAGACCGAATATCCATTCCTGCAATGTAGATTTCTTGAAATTGGTCTATTCCTGTCCGACTTGTCCGAGTCGACGCTGTCTCATATTATATGTAGATATAGGTACATACATCTATTGTAAAAAAGACAAAAAGGTTCTATCGTTTCTTTTTTTTTCAATGGCTGGACCCTGTCACTTGGATGTTCTTATCATTCTGTGTAGAACGCGTTGACGACGTTCTGCACTCTTCTGAATATAATTGATACAGTCATAAATGGTAGATAATAGTCAAAAACCTTGCGTATGTATTGAAAACCTTACTTTGAAGTTTCTAAATCTAATTTTTCCCTTTGTCTTAGCCAATTTTATCACGACGATGATTTGTTTGACATTATTGATAAATTATTTTATTTGTCAACAGAAACACCATACTGCTTCAGTGGAAATTGTACTGTAACTTTTGATAGCACTCCTGATAGTCCTGATGTCATTTTAAACTGCGCGTACAACGCGACACGTATACATATACAACGAAGATCCTTTTAGTTTTTGGCATAAGGCGTCACTATCAGGAACGAGTCACATGTCGTATACTCGATTTTTTACCAACTTTTAGAATAGACCATCGCACGTTGCATAGTTAGGTAAGTTTAGTTAATTCAATAACTATCAAGAAGGGTCCTGTGAAGGCCTGTGAAGACATACAGGAACGGAGCACCGTGTTCGTTGCCAAGGGTACAGGGTGGGTATGATCAGCTGAGCTTACGTAAGGGTCGCGGGATGGGAGCGGGGTGCGGGGTTGGGGCGGAGCGGGGCGACTAAGGGCCGATCGATAAACGCTTTCGGTCCGTCGTTTTGGTGTTCGTTCGAAATTCGGAGTTCAATTTCACCCACCCCCTACCTTCCAGCATTTTGTTCTAGGGCTTTGTAACAAGATAACTACTGAAATAATGCCATCTTTTTAATTAAAGGCTAGCTAATTAATAACGTCAACCTGGCATATGCAATTTACCTAAACTACATAACTTGTATAGAGCGATTAGGAATAGGATGGCATTGGTAAACCAAACATTTATGTACAGTATGTACATAATGGAAAGTGCGTATGTACGCAATAGTAGATTTTTGTTTTCAGTGGGTAAACATTCCAATTGAGGTAATTTGGAAAAAAAACAATAATTTAAATAACACTTTGGTAAATTACAACATTTTCATCACCCTTGCTTTCTATGCGCGCCATTGCTTATATAAAAGTGAAATTCCCTAGGGAGTTATAGAAATGTTAGTACATCATTTAATTCTATTTAACCGACTTCTTTGTCTTAAAACTTATTTTTTTGTCCGCAAGTGTGATGAAAAACATTGTATGCATACTGTCACGGTCGGTAAGCGGAATACAGACTCGAGTCATTAAAAGCCCTCCGCCTACGGCGTCGGACTTCTAACACTCTCGTTAGTAATACCGTAGGTACTTACACTGAAAAAAATATTTAACTGAACTACTTTGGCTATTTCATCATTAACCATAATTCGGTATGGCGTTACTAAAGTTAATTTCTATTAACAAACAGGTTTGCGTATTAAAAACCAAACGGATAATGTTATTCTAAGTTGGGCTATTCGTAAATAAATGCTTGTATACGTCTTACATTAAAACAGTAAACAAATTCAAGTGTTCACATGTAAATAAACCGCTTGGTCTAATTTAAGAGTAAGCATTGACAATATGCAACAAAAACCAAGTCCTAGCTTCTAACAAAGACGATGTTATTATCCATAACATAAAATTGTTTAGATTTAACTCAACAATGATTTGCTATTATAATACATAGTTTTGTTACATATAACCAGTTTTGTCTAGTAGAGTAAAACCAAATACGGGTTTGCTACTCTAGCAGACCATTCGCTTTATCTAACCAAATAAAATACAATGTGTAACCAAACGTACTTCATTATATAGACAATACTTAGCATAGAAATAACCAAACGCTTTTTTTGCGTTGCGTATGACATATGTATGTCAAGTTACTTGAATATTCCAAAATGGAAGTTGTACCTCCACCAGCAGACACCCTTGGAGACTACCTTCGGGAATGGGGATTAGAAGGTTACATAAGGACATTTCAAAATATGTCATGTCTTTGTAAACCAAATAATTTTAATTTCTTCATTTTCCTTGTAATCAAAGAGACTCTGAAGCTAATGTATCAAGCAAAATAATGGAATTACTCGTAAAATAATTTAGAAAAATAAATTGGTTTACAAAGATACTCTGTGCAATGAAAACCTATAAAGTGATGCAAAAAGTACTGTTGCTCGCGATTGTATTATTGATTGATTGATTATTTTGATTACTATACCGTTCTTATAAATTACTATGAATGTTTCTATTATTTGAATGTTTCTATTATTTCAATTAATAAAGTTAATTAAAATGCTCGTTTAGTGTTACTTATTTTTGGGTAATCATCGATGTGGCTTATACACCCTACTTGTAGTTAAATGAGTTGTAAATAGGGCTCACTGCCTGTATAAAATCCAGTACGTCTCATCACCCAGGGGATAAGAAAGGTGACGATGAGACGTACTGGATTTTATACAGGCAGTGAGCCCTATTTACAACTCATTTGATATTTGTCTGTATATGAACCACGTATTTTTGTCATGTATATATAACCTATTCATTTGGTTAGAAGTAGGCAAACTATTTGGTCAAAATAATTTAAACATTTGGCTGTATATGAACAACGTATTTTTGTCGTGTATAACCTATTCGTTTGGTTACATGCAGGCAAATAATTTGGTTAAATATAATGAAACAAATTGCTTAAAATAATACTCTAAATTGGTTATAGGTAACAAAAAAGTTATGTTAAACATTACTGAGCCAGTTGGTTTAGGCGTAGCAGAAAATTTGATTAAAGTAAGTTGTGAATTCAGTAAGATTTTGACAAACAGTAAATTTGTTATCAACATACAGCACGTCTACAATAACTGAATTGTAAACTAAATATAACTGAACTTATGGTAATATACAACAGACAGTTTTCACACGATATAACTAATATTGTTTAGCAATACGCAACATCAATTGTTTAGTAGAAAATTAACCGAACTGATTTTGGTAAGATATTGCCTTACTTCGCTCGTCACTTTTTTTAAGTTACAGGTTGACGAAAGTTCGGTTACCATTAACAAATTATTTTTTTCAGTGTACCTCCCTAGATGTACAATGTACTATTCTGAAGTTAGATCATCACGGTCCACTTTATTTTAATCTCCATTACTCGAACGAATCAAATTGACCTTTATTTGTAGAAAAACTGCGTATTGTTTATAATAATTTTAGAATATAGGTACTCATTATATCTTGAAAATAGAAAACCGGTTTCTTTAGTAGTTGAGTTGCGGAGTTGGTGAATAGGTAAATCTATGATATTTTAGCTATATATTTAATTGCCTTTACCTTGTAAAATTATTGTAAATAAATCGACACATCTACAAGTTTTGAGATATGTCAATTACTCCGAGATCTTTGTCAAAAGCTCACGTTTATAGAGCTTGGAATGGAACTAGGAACCCCACCACTAGCTTATTAGTCATCAGGCTGAAAAGGCAGTAACATTTTTCAATCATTTAATGAAAGTAGATTCTAATATCGTTTTTTTACGGTACCAACGGCCGATAGCATATTCAATATTCATTTCTTTCCTACTAGGCGAACTATGTATAGTGTATATTCACGAGGAATACAGTTAGATAAGACGGTCGCGACGACACAATTGTATTCAAGGCTATGTAGGTATATTTTAGGGAAAGGCTCAATTTATTTGTTTAAACATACCGATTAAAATCAAAATTGCTTAACACTGACCATTAGATTAGACAGCTCTGTATTAAGCATTAAAATTTCCGTGCGTGTTTCTAAATTGATTTGATTTTGTTTATTATATGACGGCAAATTTGTTGCCAATATCCATTAAAGGGATAATTTATTTGATTAGATGAATATTGTACATTAATGCAATGGGTACATTAAAATGTTCAATATTACTCTGGTTTCGTTGTTGTAACGTGATAACGTGTGTTATGTACCTACATTTTTAAACTATAATGCAATGCAGTACTGTATTATCTGCTCTGTAGTGTAGTGTTTCAGTGTCACGACTATTTTTTTTTATTAATTGATTAACAATGAACAGATTATAATGGTTCTACGTGTCTGTTCAACTGGCGCTGTCTTAAATAGCATAACGTTCACTGTAGTATCTAAGCTAAGCTCGATTCGAGATTATAGCAGCAATTACTTCTCTTAAGTACGAGTAGATAGTCTAGGAATAAATTAATATTTTTTGCTAGCGTTTCACACGTTTTTGCCATTTCCCAAACCGTGCCTATTGCTTATAGTTTCTACTAATTAAAATAGTAAAGTTGTACCTACATATTTTACCACATCTCACACAAAATACTATTCGATTTGCATCACTAAATACAAATTCTTCTTAACTACTATACATTCGCATAATATACTACAGTTATATATAACATTTATTTGACCACTTCTATTATTATTGATAATGATAAGTTAACTTATGTGATTAGTGTCAGTTCACACATCTATGCTATTTATTTATGTGATATTTGGGTCGATTGCAATAAATTTGTTCATACCTACTTAAGGGCTTTCAAGAAAACAAAATTTAACGTCATATTTTCGTTGTATGATTCGTAACTTACGAAGTTACCCAAATAGTTTGTATAACTTTGGTTACAATGGAAACGATAGTGTTTTTTGTTTTGATCAAGTCCCTAATAAAGTTTTTTTTTCAAGCGACGACGCATTTACTTTACATCCATCAATCACGTCGTTGCAACGTGTCGCATGCAAGTCTGCTTAATTCGTTTGCTGTGCGCGTAGTTGTGATTGGTGGATATCAGACTCTGACAAAAAGTAATCTAATTATAATTACTCCTTTCGATTCATATGTGGAATTCCTAAGCAAGATTCCAAATGTCACATACAGTGTGTAAATCTAATACGGGCGATCAATTAAACCAGGCATGGGATTCATTAGTGTAATCATGGAACACAAGGTTTTTTTAAAGTTACTCTTAATTTAGACCCCACAGAATTTTTTTAAGATTATCGGAGCAGCAATGTAGGTACGAACATTTGTTATTGTTGATTTGGCAGTTATGTCATCTGCTTTTGAAATTAGCTGTCAACGAGTGCTTAACTCGCGTATGTTGCTTTACATTGCGCGCCGAATTATTTTGTATGGAATATTTTGTTGCTCTGATTTTAAGTAAAAGTTATTTGAATGTACTTATTATGTCGTAAACTAACACCCCTTAAGAGCTTCGCCCGTATTAGACTTACACCCTGTATAAACCTAATCGGCAGGCAGTAATGATCAGTTACATTTTGTAATACTTATACAAGGATTAAAATCAGCTTTCTTCAGCAAAACTCTAGAGCGTTAAGGGTATTGAGAGTGGTATCGGCAGCTAGAAACTAGAATATCAATTAGCACTTAAGCGGACATAGGTCGAAGCGTAATTATGCGTATGAAAAATCGAAACATTTAGATATTAAAATGAAGGGTGAGGATTTAGATATTAAAATGAAGGGTGAGGGTATTAAAACGAAGGTCCTTAGTTCTAACATAAAGCGATAATCGGATAGAATGTACTCGTTTACACGCGTGTTACTGCGATGGTGTTCTTTTTACACTTATATCGTAATGTAATATAACTAAAATACTTAAAGGAGCATTATCTATGTTCATGTTGAAATAATGCTGATGTAAGTATCGCCTAATTTAGGTAAAGAAAGAAATTGAAATGTATACTTTCCTGTGTCTATGAAAACGCCTGATCGTATTATAATACTTACTAGTCGTGGTGTGTTTGCTCTCATACTTTGCATGGTGCTTTATCTTTCCGGTTCGTGAGCCATTCCATATAATTCTTGCATCTGGGTTCTAACACATATTACCTGCTTGCCAAATGTTCTAATTGGGCTTTGCTTTATTTATATTTATTTGGCTTTGGTTGTCTCTGTCGTGTTGCAGCGCGCGTGTGTAGTGGTGTGAGGCGGGTGCAGTGTGATGTTAGTGTGCTTGAGAGGCTGGTAGTGCGCCCGCGCCGCGTGCGGCTGCCATGTCATCGCCGGCCCGCGCGCCGCCGCCGCCGATACCCGGCGAGCCCGCGGCTCCCCCGCCCCATGTGGCGCCCGCAGCGCCCGGCCCGCCGCGCTCTGCGCCGCTGCCGGCGGGCTCCGCTATGCTTCCGCCGCCGGGCCCGGGACCCTCGAGGCAGCGTTCCCTCAAAGACCGACTGCGAGAGGGAATCACTGGACCCTTCCACTGGCAGTGAGTATTTGCTCACCTGTTCATGTATTTACATGAGTATGTTCGCTTTCATAATGATTGTTTATGAAATATGCATTTGTCTAACATTTGACGTGCACGATTTTGAGTCTATGCATGTATAATAAAGATACCTAGCAATTTGCGTAATGGGATTTTAACCGTGCGTGAATTGGACAATAATGTGAACTACAAGCCTATCTACACCATATCGACAACCACGACCCAAATGAGACTGGTAGATAAATAAAAAAACATTTTTTTTAATAGTCCATCACGAATGGTAAAGATCACATTACGTAGTTCACAACAAGTTAACTTTATACGAAAGCACAAGCTGGCTTTTTTTACAACTGCGGAATTTTTAAATGTATTTATTCCTTCTGCTATTCTATACGTATTTTAATCCTTCGAATGACACGAATTCATTTCCAGTTCACTTAATTACATTTATGCTCTACTGAATTTCTAATTCAATATTATAGTTAGTAAGACCAAGTTGGCAGTAGTCAGTTTGGCCAATCTGTCTATCTGATTGTTAAAATATAAAAGTTTCTTAGCTGTTGAAATGAGGTGTAAATTGTGTATAAACATTCAAATCGCATAAATAGGGCCGAAGCTGCAAAAAACTTTCAGATCACTCCTCGTACGACTTTTTAAATAGTTTAGTAAACAAGTGCTTGAACTTGATCCATCGTAGCAATTTTTGTGGAACAAGTAGGTACCTACAAACTACTTTGTGTTACGCAATATTTACTAAACATACTCATTTACTTAATGTTTATTTATTCTATTGTTTAATAAACAAGATTATCGGCGATTATTGTTTCTATTTACGTGTTGAACGTGACAAGTAATAATAATGTACGTAAGTAACAATAAATATACCACGTTACCAGTCATATAAGTTTTCTTCGTCCCGTTAGTTATTTAATAGTAGGAAACTCTTAAGTCACGTTTCCACTTAGTGTTCTGAGCGAGCATTCGCTTGTTCGTGGGCTGGCGAACGAACATTTTGCTATGTGATATCCTGTTTTCATCTGCCCAAGAACGAACGAATGCTCGCTCAAAACACTAAGTGGAAACGTGACTTTAGAAAGAAAACATTGATTTTAAATTTTTGCTTTATTATTTTTTATACTTGTCTTCTACCCCTCATACTAGTTAAGGACTAAATTGAACTCAATTTTAAGAATCCGGTTGATTCCAAATGAAACCCTATATATAGAACATATCTTATATATTTGCTTCGCAACATCGTAGCTTTGTGATACTCTGTAAACATTACCTATGCGTATAGAGATTGGATGGAGGTCCTCAACGTGGTAACTTAGGCGCCACCAAATATTAGCTCTGTGCAACACCCTATCTCCAGTGTGTACCGTCCCTGGCTACCGACTCGTTATCTCCCCCAGCAGTCGCGGCACGGCGCGGTGGCCCTCCAAAACTTAATCTCGCTTGTTTGCCATTCCCGTTTATAACGTCTTTTAATTAAAAACTTTGCATCAGCTGTAAAGCGGTATTAAGTTGCCGCGTAATAATTATGTTCAACAAGTGTGCTCAAACTATTTACTTACATGAAAAGCTATACAATTTGCAGTCGGCCTAGCCAAGATGCTATTCATTCAGCAAGCACAGTTTAAAAATGTTGTAAAAATACTTCTTTACTCATTATTTGCACTTTAATAGGCAGAACTAGTGGGAATATACAAGGCAAACTGTCTAAGTAACATTCCAAAGTTCTTCTTTGCGTTAGGTAATTTAATTCAGTAAAGCTCTATGTCCTGCCCATCTCGGTTTAATTGCACAATTGTTTTTGGCAGCATTTTTGAACTAGCGTTAGATGTCCATCTTTTACAATGGTCGCAGATTTATACTAAGTATCAAGCCTACAACACTAACAGAGACTCCTGTTTTAAAAACTTTACAGTAAAAGAAATGTTATAAAATTGTACATCCAGCGACCGGTCCATTTTATCGAATTATTTTTTAATATTACGTGTAGATAATACATTGTTTGCAACGCTGCGTAATACCTTAAAAAAGTTGAGTTTAATTTAGTAGGTATTACATTTATTTTCAATTTTAATACATTCACACTCTTAAACAATTGCATAAAGTACCTAATATATTTTTTTGCCAGATAATGAATAGCACAGTAGCATATATGACGATTTGATAAACGGATAAGGGCCTTCCGCGACCCAGTTTCGTTGTAATTTATTCGCGCCAGTCTCGCATTTTCCTCGCCGGGGCGAGTTTTGATGCAGTGCTATGCATATCAGACCGTGTCCTTGGCCGATATAAAATGTTTAGACGACAAGAACGAAGTGTGGGTCGAGGGTGGAGGGTGGGTCACTCCGGTATTGTTTCCTTTGTGGCTTCCATCCTACACAGCTATACAATCGTTGTGTATTAACTGTACTGATGATCGGAACTTATGTTTATACCTAGGGTATATGCCCAGCTAAATCGCTACGTTACCTCACATTGAACTGATTTTCTATTGAAAGTTAATCGAGAGATCGTAGATATACCTCTCTAAGTAAGTGTTTTAACTGTGTCTATGTGCTCAATTGACACAAATCCAGTTATAGGTACCTATAACGGTTAGATTATGAACTATTATTTATCAGGTCCAACAACGTCGTAGACCATTAATTATCAGCTGCATTGTTTCTTGACTCAGTACAGGTAAAACTCGACTTTACGGTGACATTATTTTGTATACTTATTAATCAAAAGTTGTTTATTGGTTTGGTCATTCACCCTGTATTTGCTAGGCTACGAATCTTATCACCTTTTAGCGTTGAAATATGCAGAATTTTTCGGATTAAATATTTACAAGGTGGCTCTTTTATTCTTAAGTATTGTGCTCTAAGAAAAATAGCTCTCCCATTTCCGGAAAGCAAAACGTAAATATGTAAGTATACAACTTTTTATTTATTGGTAATTAGATTTTTACTTGCCATTTTAAGGGCAAACATGTTGTGCATAGTTAATGGTGTTAATAGAACCAATTTAACGTCATATTTTTGTGTTACGAAATTACCCATATAAATGACTATGACTAACTTGCGTAATATATTGGAAAAGATCACGAATTTGACTGTCATGAAGCCCTTAATTAACTATGTACATTTTTTTATAAATAATAAAAAACAGATTTGTCAAACATTGTCCTATCTTGTTGGCTAGACGGTTAAAAAGCTCTTAACATGTAGCTTTACTGGGTTACAGCGTCCAGTCCTAATAACAGAACACAAATTAGTCGTCATCTGTTTTTGCCTCAAATCTTATATACTAGGTAGTTATTATTACGAATTTGTCTAGGTAAATAAACAGTATGAAGGGAATTAAGCGCTCCGATTATCCGGTACGCGATCGTGACGGCAAAGAGCGCGAGGCCGCGTGTCCATTGTCGCGCTCCTGTGTCCGGTAACCGGACCGTCACGCGCGACCCGAAGCGTACAATACGCACTTCTTTGTTGGCGTGTTAGCGCGACTAAATCAATTTCACACGGACACGTTCCTTACAGGTGCATCTTACTCTACTCCATCATTTAGCTTACATCAGTATCGTCAGAATATAGGTATACTCGTATAATATCTGCGGACTTCAATTTCGAAATAAATAAATAAATATCTTTGGACATCTTACACAAATCGACCTAGTCCCACGGTAAGCTCAATTAAGGCTTGTGATGTGGGTACCAAGCGACGATATATATAATAGATAGATACATATAGATACTTAAATACATAGACAACCATGACCAAGGAACAAATATTTGTGATAAATAAATACA
Source organism: Thaumatotibia leucotreta (assembly GCA_025490895.1). Taxonomy (NCBI): domain Eukaryota; kingdom Metazoa; phylum Arthropoda; class Insecta; order Lepidoptera; family Tortricidae; genus Thaumatotibia; species Thaumatotibia leucotreta. The sequence goes on from JALPQI010022117.1 coordinate 25,185, forward strand.
CAAATAATGCCCTCGCCGGGATTCGAACCCGGAACCTCCAGCTTCGTAGGCAGGGTCATTACCAACTAGGCTACGGAGGCTGACGAAATAAATACTTACATAGATAGATTACTTACTAATTACTTAGGTTGCGGCGCGTTTTCAATCTAAAACAATGATCATTATAAATTTGCGTGAATCTTTTGTGATTTCCGATATGTATCTCAAGGGCACTAAAATATATCCGTCATCTAGTCATAGTAATAATATTGAGCGCCGGGAACTTCCGAGGGGAGTTCTCTTCTCTATGGGAGATGCATTTGCGCTACATAGCGGAAAAATAACGGGATTTGCTACGAGCGTCGTGCGTAGCACTCGCTGGCACCCGAAGTGTTAAGTGGTACCTAGTTGGCTCTGTTTTTTTATCAAATCCAAGAACTCGAAAATTTGAAATACCGAAAATGTTGAAAGCTTTTTTTTTCTAATTCTGCTATTCATTTCTAAAAAGTAATTATGAAGATATAATTGCTCATATACATTTACACATACCTATTCGATTTAAATAGTTAAACTTATTTCGTGGTATAAATGAACTAGTTATATAACTTTGTACTGTTGAACAGCTCTCCTGTAAAATGATGATTTTGCACTTGTCTCAGTATACGTAGGAGGTACGTAACGTAGGTTACGCTGAAAGTTTCGAGAATGTAGGAAACTGTATCAATTATGCCTTTTTTGTTTTAATTATCGCCTTTCTTATTTTTTTTTCATAATGTGTACA
>JALPQI010022118.1:0-28727 GCA_025490895.1 Thaumatotibia leucotreta
CAGGATTTTTCTACAAAATAATTCTCTATTACTACTAAATTTTCACCAAACACCATCATACCAACCACCATTGAAATATAAGTGGTCCCTCAGTCCACACGCACACTCGTTTTGACAGTTCGAAAAAAGATGCTGATTTGACTTGCCAGTCATCATGCCTATTAACTAAAGTGTCAATCGCGCTTGCGACATTGCCACGCTGTATCGCGATTGACACTTTTGCGGGCGGGTTATTTGACTAGTACTTTTGGTACTGTAAATTTTATTGTATGTTTTATTATTGACAGAGACAAATCCTTGAAATGTATATACAATATACATATACATGCGTTTTGGCTTCATCGGTAGCAAAGGGGATCCCATACAGAACACATGTTATTTTTTAAATAAAAACATACAATTTACAGTATCAGTAACTTCGAAGTTCGCGATAGAGCCGCAGAAAGACACACTTAGCAACGGGTCGTTGCTAAGCGTGTCTTTCTGAATGTCGTGAATATGCACGATTTTATAATTGACTTATAATTAATTTAATTTATCATACACAGATTTGTTTTATATTTATATATTTGCGAATGAGATAGTAATATTCGCATCTCATTCCTTACAGCTTGGCAAAAAAGAGTAGAAATTAAAAAGTAGCGTTGTTGCTACTTTAGTGTCGTCCCTTTCAAATCAATATGCGTGAGAAAACGGGACGACACTACAATGTTGCCACTTTTTAATTTCTACTCTTTTTTGCCAGGCTGTGGTCCTTCAGTACCACTTACAGGAGTAATTCGATCGGTGTCCGCTAAGATGGATAGGCCGTGTGGTTCAGGTAGAGCACGCTTGGAAAATGAAGCCTTCTGGCAGCAAGACACGTACAAAGACAAAATAAGCTGTACACAAAAATGTTCAAAAATATGTCCCAGTGCACTCTAATTCTGTGTAATAAGAACGTCGTAACATATTTTCGAGCGGATTCTTTCGATACTTATTTTTGCACTTGACTGTACATCAGATTCATTGTAGCGTGCGCAGAGTTAAAAAATATCAAAAACACGCCTTTATTGCCGTAACGAAAAGCTCAGATATTTTTGAGCGCCCCGGACGCTACAATATATCTGATGGCGACCACTTTCTGAACTAGCTCTATTATAAATTATAAATATTGGATGTCATATACCAAAGAAAAAAACGACCAAGATCACTAACGTCCGAGGTGGCAATAGAACCCACGCGCTCAGCTTTCGCGGCTGATGACTGCACCGCTCAGCCACTCGGTCTTAGCAACCACCAGTCAATTTTCTCGGGTATACAGCGTGTATACTTGATATAACCGCAAACTTTAGGGGGTCTTAGTATAGGCACTAATTAATATATTTATCGCAAAATTATTTTAAAAAAGCAAACTTTTTTCTTTCATATAAAATAATTCAGCACGCAATGTAAAGCTTTGTTGTTGTTTGTTGACAACATAGACTTATTAATTTAATAGACCGAGTCTATTATATCTGTGGGTGACGCCAGCAATGCCTGTCAACGATCTTTGTTTGGCTATACTAGTGCACCTAAACCGCAAATAGTAAAAGTGATTAAAATAAAGCTTTTCATGTATATTTCTGTTCGATAAGTGCACGGAATGTGATAAAAGTGATGACTTGTGTGGTTCGATGGTGTAAAAACCGCCAGGGTTACCTGAATGAACAAAATAAAGACATTACGTTTCACCGGTAATTTAGTTTTGACTTGAATTTTAAAATTTCGAACCTTATTAAGGTAAAAGTAACTGAAAATCTTATTCAATATTTGTTGCCGGATACATGTGTGTAGCTTTGTGAATTAACCATTCGTATTTGCATTCGTAATGTAATTATAAATAGTGGGATTCAAATATTTGTATTGCATAGTGTTGTACTTAAGCGATCGATCGTGATATCGATAAATCTATTGATAGCCAACTCAGAAAATGAATCGATGTTTTTAATTTCCAACAGGTTTCCACAGGACACTGAACAAAGGCTAATATGGGTCAAAAATATCAAAAAGGCAGACGACTGGTGCCCTAAAAAGTATTCAAAAATATGCTCCGCACATTTTTAAGCTGTTGTTTCAGGCAAGGGCGTACCCATAAGTGATTACATTCTGACGTAGTACCCACCATATTTGGTAATCATCCAATGTCATGTCAACCAGAAAGTAAAGTAAGTTCTCAGAGCGCCTATAGTTTCGTGTTTAAATGATTTGTACAAGTTAATAAAATTATGTAAAAAAATAAAATGACCTTCTTCTAGTTAGTTGTTCTTTGAGGCTAGGTAATTGTGTTTCTTAGCGGGACCGCTAAGTGGCGCCAACTAGTGGCATACGTTTTAGACAGAACACTTCTTATGACATTTGACATTTTAATTAAAGAAAATATTTCATTAATTTTGTGATTTTATTTTTATCCTAAAGTGTAGATTTAGAAATCATGACATATTAAGGATCGCAGAAGATCGTGATTCTGGGTAGGAAATAAGGTTTATTCGCACTGTTCATCGCTACCTAATTTGGTAAAAATAGTATTATTGCCGATAAAAGCATACGATGAAGACTGGACAACACTAATAGTAATGACATTTTATCTAGTCAGGTTGGTAGCATTGTTCAAGAAAAATTAAGAAAATGGAGTCGGTGATATAATTCACGACCGAGTAGAACTACCTTGTTTGTCTCTTTTTCCTTATGGAATACATACTGAGATGGTAAAGGATGACAATAGTTTGTTCAGGTATGTCTTAATACACGGAATCTTCCCTATATTTTATCTGTGGTTGACAATAATCATCGTAATATAATATCACAACTGTCACTAGTGATAAGTGTACGCCGTACATTGCTGCTCAAAAAAAAAACAAAAATTAATTACGCCATGGTAGTTAACGCTAAATTAATAATTGTCATAAAAATTAGACTATAATACTTAAATCTACGCCTGGTTACAATATGCGGCTATATTTCATATACACACTGTATGCAATCCCCCTTAACTCTTTTATAGTTAGATACGCAGGTATAAACTTTTTGAGAGTAATTTAAAGAAGTGTAAATACTTCATCAATAATGACGTAAGTAGTGTTATCAATTGCCCAGATAAATGTCAATCAAAATTTTATCGATCTCGATAATAATATTTCGAGTTTTCTGAAAGAAATATTCTTCCACATGTTCCATTTTTACTAAAAATAACAACTTACCTACTCATAGTACCCATATTCAGGTGACGTCCAAGAAAATTGTTAGTGTGCTAGTGTTTTGCCTATAAAATTTAGCGGCGCAGCGGTCACGTAAGACAACTGACTCAGATACTCTTATAAATAAAATAAATAAATATCTGGGACATCTTACACAAATCGACCTAGTCCCACGGTAAGCTCAATTAAGGCTTTGTGATGTGGGTACCAGGCGACGATATATACATATAATAGATAGATACATACAGATACTTAAATACATAGACAGCCATGACCAAGGAACAAATATTTGTGATAAATAAATACACAAAATAATGCCCTCGCCGGGCATTCTTATTCTAATTATTTTTCTTTCTTTCAATATAAACTTACAGGTGTACACCAAAACGTCTATACGATATCAATTATCTACACAAAATTATTATACACCAAAGAAGCAAAAAAACATACTAATTCAATTCTTCTGATCTGCTCCAGGAAAAACTAAGTCAGAAATAGCAACAGTATATTATCATAATACTTTTATACATTGGCCGTGTGGTGACGGCAGAAAGAATACATTTGTCACCACCCCAACTCCTCCTGCGGGTGTCGTAAGAGTCGACTAAGGGATTGAAGTGTCAATGACCATATTTTGAAGATTGATGATGTGGGCAGCAGCGTCATCATAGTGGACACATTACTGTGACCGCCAATCCGCTTGCCCAGCGTGGCGATTATGGGCATTTACCTCCTAATGCAGGGGCGTAGCTACTGCCGTATCTGCCGTATCAATTATACGGGGCCCCCGGGCCACGGGAGCCCCCAAAGTGCGTAAGGAAAAATAATAAAAACTTTCTAATTTGTATTACCTCCATATAAGGGCCTCCAAAAAAATTTTATACGGGACCCCGACAAGGCACGCTACGCCACTGTCCTAATGCGTCTATACGCATAGTTAATAGGAGAGGCCTACGTCCAGCAGTGGACTATCATAGGCTGATGATGACTTTTATACATTAGTCAGCCTGTCAGGCTCCGTAGCCTAAGTGGTAGTGACCTTGCTTACGAAGCTGGATTTTCTGGGTTCGAATCCCGGTGAGGGATTTATCACATTTACCTATTTGTTCCTTGATCATGGCCATGGCTTATATATTTACGTATTGAAGTATGTATCTATTATGCATAAGTATATCGTCGTATAATTTTTCTCTGTCACTCAAACGAAGGCGTCATTAGAGTGAGAGAGATAAATCCTCGAAATTTGCGAATTTCGTTTTTCGCGGTGGAAAAAAAATCCCAGTTGTTACCACTGGTGTCAAGATGGTGGTAACAGATGGGAATAACCCAAAATTGAGCTTATCGTGGGACATGGTCGGTTTGTGTAAGATATTTACCGGTAAAGTCGGGTTACATTGCCCACTCAAAAAATCCATCTTGGCAAATTAAGAATTGAATGAAAACAAGATTATATATTTTCCTAACTTCAAGCTTCGCGCGCGGTAATTTCTCTTTTTGACGCACTTGTTATGAAAAAAATCGTCCCTTACACGTACAAAAACTTTTTTTTAACTCGGGTGATTGTCACCCTCGTTTCACTCGGGACTCCAACTTTCACCCTCGCCGAAAAAAAGTTTTCCCGCACTAGTTAGAAAATGTACTATTACTTGACATCGTTTAGTTAAAATGTTAGATGCCATCTTTATATTTATTTAAGTCAATCAAAGCGTTTTTTTTTCGTGTGGACAATGTTATGTCCTAGGGCTAATGTTTACGATGTTTATTTTAGTGAAACAGGCCCCCGCTTGTTATTACAAGATTTTGGGAAATAACCCCTAAATGTGCATTCAGACCAAAAGAGCATTCGCTGTTCTATCCCCCGCTTTACAAAATCAACGAATCACTTTTCGTGTAACGATCGAATTTCTTAGAGTAGGGGGATAGAACAGCGAATGCTCTTTTGGTCTGCATGCACCTTAAGATGCGTTCCCTAATATTTTTTATTTTACTAGTTGGTGCGTACAAAAACCATGTGGCCAATTTGCGTGTTGTTCTGGAGACATACTATGATGCGGAAGAGGACCTGGCTAACTATAATAGAATATCTGTATCCAATTATGTTCCTTTTATTTGTACACTTTTTGTCCGGACAAAAAGTATCTAAGGGCAAGACGGTAAGTTAATACCTATACGAAAGTTAAAAGTACTGTGAAAATGTGACAGCATCAGTGTATTTTACACATTTACACGCATATGTGACCAAAAAAACTGTACTACTATGCCAGTGACACACATGCGTGATCCTTATATACATACCTCGAGATTTTTCTAGCAGGAACGAGAGATTGACAAATTTAAACATCGACATAACTGTTATCGATAAGTCTTATTGTAATCGATAAATAAATTTAATAAATAACTATAATGTACCGTAGCTTAGAGATAAATTACATGAATGTAAATGATACCACTCAAAATGATACATTATTTTTCTCATATATTATCTTGTATTTAGCACTTACCCATCAAAATAACAAAGACTAATAAAATATAGGTACTGTAAAGCCATAGGATAATTAAATAGAGCCAATTAATACGAGGTATTAGATATTTAGGACCCTGTATTTCTTGATTATCTGTTTTTACGAAGTTAGTATTTTTATGAGAATAGGGTGTAGTGTAGGTACTTACCTACTCATCGATAACATTTATGTCTATAGGTATTTCATTGTGTCAATCTCTCGTTCCTGCTAGAAAAATATCGAGGCATAGATCAAAGTAATCTTATTCTTATGCCACTAGCATCAATCAAGTTCTCACTACTACAACTATGCCAGTGGCATAGAAATACGAACGTTTTTGACACAAGTGCTGTGTCGCCGGCATAGGAGTACAGTTTTTGCGGTCACAGATGCATATCACTGGGACAGGATTTCTATCAGATATTTCGATCGGCATAGTATTAGCACTTAGTGAAACAGTACCGGAGGCGAACGTGTTAAGGACCATTGAACTTTCACTGTATAGAAAATAGTTATGCATTTGGTCTAGAACTAGTAAATTTAGAACATTATGTGATTGAAGAATCCGTCACTATGTAATAGTAATTACATAGTGACGCTAGCGACGTAGCGTCCAGGGTATCCTCGGAGACGTGATCAGTTTCATATTTTGTTAACTCCACTAACAACTAGTAACTGAATGCCCCAGGTCTCATTAAAATGCAGATAACATTGCCTTTTTTTAGTTTTTATTCATAATTTAAGACCATATATTATATTTCATAAAACCAGCGTTATTTGGGGACCGTAATGAATGACCGTTCATAATTTAAGCAACATAATTTTGCATAAAACCAGCGTTACTCAGGAGACCGTAACCATGGCAATAACAGGCAGAAAAAAGATAAATCACGCAGGCATCTTATGAGCGGTTTCGCGTTTCGCGTGTTAAATACATACAAGAACATCGCTAGCTCCGCGCCGCGGCGCGGTCGCGAGTGGCGAGGCGTGAACGCGGGCTGTGTTGCCTGTGTTTAATGGTGGAGGCCTAGATGCTTAGCCAAGTTGCCAATCGCTAACGCTTAGTAGCGTAGCGTAGTTTTCCCTCTTCGTTACTCTTTAATATTAGTGCGACAAGGACAGTTAGCTGCCTTTCGTATACGATTGACGATTAAGCGCTAGCGATTGGCAACTTGTCTAAGCACCCTAAGGCTCTTAGAAACATGTCGCGCGTAGTAACTAAATACACACGAGTTAATTATACGAAGTGAAATTTTAATGGTTAAATTATTTTCCGCTTAAGGGCATGTTCAGCATCGTGTTCTGATTAGGAAAAAGGAGGAAGATTTTTTTCTCCCAAATAAATATTAATTTTCTATGGAGTTTCGGCTAATTTGAATAATATGCCCCAGGATAGAAAAATAAAAAACCTCACATGAAACAAAAATTCTTCTTTTTTACCTAATTGGGAAACGATACCTACCCTTAAACGGAGAATAACCATTAAATAAATGTTCACCTTGTATTAATCGCTAGCTCGTTTAAAACAGTCTAGGTTTCGTTATGTACATTCATCATGGTTTCATAGATATAAAATCAACACGCTGTTAATATTTTGTTAGTTTTGAATAGATTAAGAGTCGTGTATATTTTCAGGAGGTCACCTATTACAAGGACCTATTGCCCCTATACGAGAGTAGCGTCCTATACAAGCCGGAGACAGAATTCACCAACCGCCTTATGGATGAGGTTGGAGCCATGCTGTACCTCAGGCGGTTGGATAACCTGCCTAGTATGTATTATTCTGCGACCATATATAACATGGACGTCTAACGCTAGCTCAAAAATGCCCCCAAAACCAATTGTTCAATTGTGCCAAGATGGGCAGAACATAACGCTTTTCTTAATACCGCGCATACCTATCTCGGCGCAACATCTTTGACAAATGTTGTAACAGTCCGTTTGAACTGCTACATATATTCCATAATTATATTTATAATTTTTATATATGTATCCATAGTAAACCAACGCAATTGGCGAATATTACGATATTAATGGTTCGTGAATAGTCAACGAAGTACTTCGTTGAATTAATTTCCGCTCAAATGAATAATTGAAATTCGCTAAGTTAAAGTTAGTCGAATTTGTTAATAATAACAATTAATATAAACATTAGAAATAACAAGTACATTCAAAATATAATCCATTGATCAAATTAAACATCAGTATGAAATTATTAAAATCCTAAAAGATAGGGCGGAGGAAGTTGCGTGTGCGAAATTTCTAGGAAAATTTGACCGATAGATCATAAGAGGTTCTAAGTGAAACCTAGAGTCAAGATAAAATAAACTTAAAGCTGTAGAAAATAAGGTCGATATTAAATAGTGGCAACGTTTTACTTGGTTCGGGAATTTTAGTGATACATTTTAGGCAGCTCGAAAACCCTATAAATAGACGCCATTTTTTAAAAAAGAGGAGGATTTTCTGGCTGAGATTCTGAAGGTACGGTCGCTCTGGAAGGTGGTCACGTGGTGGACGAAAATGTATAGTAAGATGCAAATACCTTCGGTTTGGTGAGAATTTGATGATTATCTTATTGAGTGTTAACTTTACAGTAATTACTTACATAAAATACACCTAGTCTTGGGGATAAATAGTGAGTTTCATATTTAAATTCGCCCGTTTCTTCCGGTTAACGTACCTATGTTGCATAAATATAAAACAATGGGAAAGAATAATCTAGGAGATATTTGGGTTACTAACAACACCTAGAGTAGATTGCATTTGCATTCGAGGTCACTTTTATGTATTTACTAACCCTCTATGTAAAACGTTGACTGTGGATACCGAACGGTGATAACAAAGCAGTCAAGGCGATTTCAGGAACTGTGTTGTCTTAGTACCTATTTGTTAAAGTTGTAGGAAAGTTTTAGTGTATTAAAGTTAAGTCAGATGACAAAGAATTTCATTAAACAGTGAGCTCGAAGTAACTGGTAAGTGTTTAATTTTGTTTGTCGTAGCGAGATCTTGACTATAGGCCTTCGGGCCCAACTCCGATCTCCCGCCCGTCAAAGGGTTGCCTATTGATAGTATATTGGTCGGAGATCTACTAACAAGTAGAGATTAATGTTGAGAGAATATCCTGGTGCTACGAAATTTCAATCATTATTCTGTGAGAAATGTCTGTCTGTAGTGCGCATAGTGCACAGAGCAGTGTGCTGCTTTTCCATCAAGGAAATATGATCTCAGTAACCTGAATCCTACCATTTAGAAGAATTTATACCATCATCTTTATGGGATTTCATTGTGTAAATTACCTATTTTGTGTGCATGCATAATTTTCAGAGCAGCTGCTTTGTTTTGGAAATAAAGCTCCAATTACTTAATCTAGTAATCTAGGTTGAACACATGAAAACCATTGTAATATGTATTTGAAATACCATTAATATCTTTTCCATCTTTATAAACACTATTCATATAAAGGCACAGTATAATAATCAAGTGTTTAATATACTCAAGACTACTGCATTTATAATATATATTTGTATCCAAATCTAAACCTTCATATATATTGATATAGTATAAAATAAATTACTATTTACAGCACAAAAGAGGCTATAAAGTAATTTAGTCTTTGCTTTCATATTATACAATAAAACCTAGGTTACTTATTAGTAATCTAGACCAAATATCTATCTATACTTACATACTTATCTAAAGTTTACCCTAAGTGAGGGCTCTTTGTATTTAAATATACAAATCTTAAGGAATCCATTATTATGGATTACCTATGCTTTAAAATTAGCATATCAACTTTTTAAATCTAATTTGAGTTCAACTTACTGAATACAATAAATGCTAAAATATAAATAATCTGTAATCCATTACAGGATCTGGTGAATTATTTGGAAAACCGATTGGATCTAGCACTGATCGAATGTAACATGAGATCAGAAGTTTAGTAACACTATACTGTGAATGTGGTACTTACTTATGCATATAGATTTTAAAATCTGGAATTCTAAATGACATTGGTAGTAATGGATAGGCTAAGGCCGTTACAGTACTCCTTCTACTCTATATAAATAATGACTGTTGAAGGTAGTTGAGCTGAAATCTCAGTACAAGCGAGTTTCTTGGCATTTCTTCTCGCTTGGAATAGGCTTTCCGAAATGCTGGTAGCGTCTGTTAGGTTAGTATAGGGTCGCAGACCACATCCTGCCTGATGATAGTCCGTACATGATGAAGTAACACTATCACATGTACAGCTAGATGTGAGTTCTTTTAAGAATTCATATGAACGTAGACTAGGGATATGGAAAATCTTCCATTGTTCTATTTTATTATTAGGCTTAGGACTTTTCATAGCATATCGTGGTTCTAAAATCCTTGGAGCCGCTATATGTAAAATTTTCGAAGTCAAAGTCAAAGTATATTGTAATATTAAATATAATGATTTATACCTACTGTTACATCGTCACTGAATTAATTTTAATCGAACGTAATTAATTTTAAAAATCGAACTTGATTTCATAAAAAGTGCATACGAAATTAGTTATATCAGATACCATAAAAAAAACTAGGCAATTAGGTTCAAGACAAACTAGCAAAGTCTTAGATCGGAAACAGCGATGAAAATGGCGAAAGGATCATGTTGTTTTTTCGAAAGTTTCGAATCTTTCGTATAAATTACATGTAACTTCCGAACAAAAAACAAAACTGACGTTTGTCGACTTATACGACTTAAGGTACACAAGGCTAAGATCGGATGACCGCAATAACTACTAAAATAGTAGTATTTTTTCCTCACTGGCTATATTATGCATGACGCCATTTCACCCCGCCCCCCTCGCTAGTATGCAGCAACCGCTCAGCCGCATCAGTCGTGAGTAGGGTTGCCAACCAAAGATCACAGATATGCGGGACACTCGCGAATAAATTGCGGGACTTGGTTATAAAATGCGGGACAAGAATGACATTAATATTGAAAAACAATACTTATTTTCAGATCAGTTAAATTTAAAGGCACCTAATAATGCACAAATCGCAATCATTCATATTTTGGCAGTTATACACGTTCAGTGTACGGTACTCGCGGGCTATAGTGGCGGGCGTCTCGGTACATTCAAATTAACATGACGCAATCTTAAATTGCTCTCACATTCGTATTTATATTATTATTTAATATTTCTAGTTTAGTATTCCCTGAAAAGCGGGACAATCGTCGTCCCGCGCGAACCTTTTGCGGGACCTATACTTTAGGGCCCCAGAAACGGGACGTCCTGCATATAGCGGGACGGTTGGCAGCCCTAGTCGTGAGCTACGAACGTTTTAAAACAAGTGTTTTTTTGAGAATTTTTGTAGATTCCATCTTTAACAGAAAGCTATACCTTCTTCTCTTTACTTTAGAGTTGAAATTAGATACTAGTCCGATCTTAAGCCAAGAAGGTTTTTCGATTGGGTGTCTTGGAAAAAAAATAGTGCAAGTTAGACTTTACGTTTACTCCTAAGCTATTCGGCTGAGCGGCATCAAGTAAATTTATATTGAAAACTTGATTTTTTTTTATCACGTACATCACACATCTGCAGGTAAAAGTTAGTGAGAATAAATTTATGATTTTTATTGTGACATCCTTTCAACTCACCAAAAAATAGTCCGGTCTTACCCGGGTGTCCCTTATACGTAGTATAAACAGTATAATGAAATAGGTATATGTATAAGTTTACCGTGCATTTTAAAATGGTGATACAAAAATAACCTAAAGCATAAATTAACGATAATTGCAGCAGATGAAACTTTATCGGTCGATGCAAAAGCTATAATATTAACTCGCATCGCTTTACTTAACAAATCAAACCAAAATTAATTTATAAATCATTCTGCACATTGTCTTAAAGGTCTTTTGTGTGTCAAAAATAAACGTCGTTAATGTCTTGTTCTCGAGGTGTCGTGGTATTTCTTTATTATGGTACTTACCTTATGACCAAATTTCGAATGTCATCGAAATCAGGGTTCTGATTAACTATGAAAATAACACGAAAGAACAAAAATACAGTATCTTTTCTTACAGAGCTTCGATTGAACCTTTCGCATCTTTTAGCGTTTTACGTATAAAATATTTTTTTGCATTATTTTATTGAATTATGATACTCCGAATGTATTGGCTCTCGTACAAACACGTGACTTTTCATTTTGCCCAGACTAAATCTCAATATCAATTGACTAAGGAGTTTAAATTATAAATTATGATAAAATACTTATAAATTGGAATCATTAATCTATGCTCTATGTCAACGTGAAGTCTATTTACTTCAAAGGTAACGTCAGTTTTGTTTCTTGTTCGGAAGTTACATATAATGTACCTATTGTACCTATACGAAATATTCGAAACTTTCGAGAAAAACAACATGATACTTTCGCCATTTTCAAAGTCAAAGTCAAATAATTCTTTATTCAAATTGGAATAGCAACAAACTCTTTTGAATCGTCTAGATATGAAAACTACTTCCGGTTCGAACCCTACACCGCTGACCCAAGAAGAACCGGTAAGAAACTTGGCGGGAATAATTTTTTCAAACAATGATGGTACATCTTACAACTAACATGCATTAAAAAAAAACATAAAATTGATTTTAAACAAATTGAAATATAATAATAATAACAAGAGATGTAAAGTCTCTAAAAGTCACAACATTTATAAGTAATAATTTATAGAGAAGTAAGGTTTCTCTCCGAATAGGTATATAATAATAACATTATATAATGCACGTTTGGAGATGTACAAGGTCTCCAAGCGTAAATTATCGTAATTGAATGTCATGACTTTAACAAACTAATAATTAAATCCTAAATTACTCCCACGGTTTTTTATCATTCATGTAGTCTTGTGTACTATAATAAGCTTTAGATATAAGTTTACGCTTTACAAAATTCTTAAATTTGTTGACTGAAAATTCAGTAACATTTACTGGAAGTTTATTATAAAATCTTACACAATTACCCATGAATGATTTCCTATTTTTATTCATCGATGTTTCCGATTTAAGACTTTTTCTAATTCATATTCTAGTTTGTTTTGAACACTAATTGTCTAGTTTTTTATGGTTTCTGATATAACTAATTTCGTGTGCACTTTTTATGAAATCAAGTTCGTTTTTTTAGGGTTCCGCAGCCAAAATGGCAAAAACGGAACCCTTATAGATTCGTCATGTCCGTCTGTCCGTCTGTCCGTCTGTCACAGCCGATTTACTCGGAAACTATAAATGCTACAGTAATGAAATTTGGTAAGGATATGTGTTGTGTAAACCGCTACAGAATTATGATACTAAATTGTTAAAAAAAACCATTGCGGTGGGGGCCCTCCATACATGTAACTGAGGGATAGAATTTTTTTTTTAGTTGTATATAAGCGTGTGTGGTATTAATGGAAAGGTCTTTGAAAATGATATGAAGGTTTATAAATCTTATTTTTGTTTAAGCAAATTGTTTTCGAGTTATCAGCTCTCAAAATCTGAAAAATGTGTCCCCCCCCCCTCTATTTTTTAAACTACGCGATATAAAATTCTAAAAAAAATATATGTTATGCACATCAATAAACTCAATCAACGATTTTTAGTTTGATTAAATTATCTCCTATAGTTTTTGAGGTAGGTTGATTTAACTGTATTTTTTTAATAATAAATTGATAATGGTACGGAACCCTTCGCGCGCGAGTCCGACTCGCACTTGGCCGGTTTTTTTTTAAATTAATTACGTTCGATTAAAATTAATTCAGTAACGGGGTGACAGTAGGTATAAATCATTATATTTAATATTACAATATACTTTGACTTTGACTTCGAAAATTTTACACATAGCGGCTCCAAGGATTTTAGAACCACGATATGCTATGAAAAGTCCTAAGCCTATTTATTATATTAACTCAGTACTTAAGAGTATAATTGTTGTAAAAATATGTTTATATTCCTTTGAAACTTTGGCAGAAAAGCAAAGGAATGGACTATCACAAGTTAGCCGCGACAAGAAATAGCTGGTAGTGGATTAGGAAAAAAAAACAATAATTATTTTTTTATTGTTTTTTTTTTAACCTTATATACTAAACATTTATATTTTAAATTCTCATGTTTGCCTTTCTCTCTCTGCAGGTGGTGCTCTATAATATTAGTGAATTACATTATAAATTTATACTTTAAGTTACTAATTGTTTTCCTATTTGATTAATTATGTTTTGCTATACCATCCAAAATGTTTTATCATAATGTGACTGTTTGAATTATTATTAATCTTCTTTTAATTTGCGAATATACTTCCTTATTCTTTAGTCTAGGCATTATTATTTATCTCCACAAGCTCCACATATTCTGTTATTGTCAAAGACTCTAGGTTACTATGAAACAATGTTAGGGTCCACCATCAATCTCTAGACGATCACACTTCTTCATGGCCAAAACTTTAAAAGCAGGAGAGTCGACTAAGTAGTTTTAGTAATAATTATAAGAGAGGGGTTCTTAAGAGGGGCGGTTCGTTACAATGTTTATAGAATACAGCGAATCAAAACTTTGATGGACCAATCACAACTTTTTTAAAATGACGGTTTAAGTTTTTATATAATTGACATTCATTACCGTGATGCATTGAAGAGGGGGTGACACTTGTCAACTAAAATTGAGGACCGTTTTTGAAAGGCAATTTAATATGGCATGCGGCTTCCATGTTTTATTTGTTCGTAGGTATTATTTCATCACGCTTACTTTATAAAGGTCTTTGCACACTATATCAACTCCACACCCACTCGACTCAAGTCTATTCATTGAAATTTAAGCCCTGTGTCATATGTTCAAGGTTTAATTTCAAAAAATGATATTTAATTAGGGTACGACGAGTGGCCTACGCATCGTACACTAGAGGTCAACCCCGACTCGTTTGTCACGCAACGACCACACGTTGTCCACGCGGCGACTATGCGTTTGCCACTCACATCGAGCAACCATTAACATTGCCCACTCGTTGACACCGCGTTGTCAACTAGTTACTATTGGGTAGATCAACTAGTTGACTACTCATCGTGACTGTGAGTAGAGTTGCTGTCGCGTTGGCGTGGATTCGTTATAGTGTGCGAAGACCTTAAGTGCGCCATTGCTTGCGTGTATTACGGGAATTATAGAAACATGAAATTGGCTAGGGAGTTATGAAAATGTACGTACGTCATTTAATAAAGTTTTGTCTTTGAATTTTTTGTCCGCAAGTGTGATGAAAAACATTGTAGATATACATCACCGTCGGAAAGCTGATATCAAACTCGAGTCATTAGTAGAACACTCCTCTACTTACCTCCCTCTAGATGCACAATGTATTATTTCTCAAACATGCAATGAATGTCTTTACGTTCCTTAAAATAGACTCGGAAGTATCGCTTTTAGGGCGCAGTAACTCACTGGGATGGAAATGGAATTTCATAACACTTTTCAGGCCTAGGCCTGCAAAGTAACTTTTTTTTTAAAATCGACAACATTGTAATTTTTTTTGTATTTCTTTGTATGTTTGAGAAAAGCTCTGTACATGCCTTGGCGTGAAAACGGATTCCCGGCCTCGTTACCTATCATATATACTATACCGGAAATCCTCATTTACCCGGCCTCTAGTGTAATGTACTATTTCATCCCACTTGTTCGGTAAGGGTGTCATTACATGTCAAACAGCGAATCATTACGATTTAGGGCTGTAATACATGATGCGGTGACGGATAGCGGTCTGGATCAGGCCCTACCGCGAAAAGCGAAATTCGTAAATTTCGAGGATTTGTCTCTCTCACTCTAATGACGTCTTCGTTGAGTGACAGAGAAAAATCCTCGAAATTTACGAACACTTTTTTCAAATACGAGGTAATTTCTGCGAAGTTTTCAAACTCAGTTCAGGGTTTGATATCTGGTTTTATTTATAAAGTGTTTTATGTTTTTTTACTAGCTGTTCAGCAGAGAGTAACAAAAAATTGCACGTGATTTATCCGATAACCCCCCCTCCCCTATGGTGATAATTGGTGATTTTTTTTCTTGTCCTATAGTCTTTCTATCTATCTATTCAGCCCGTGTCCACCCACTGCTGGGTATAGGCCTCTTCTTTATTACGCCACTTTCCTCGATCAAGTGCTAATCGCATCCATTGCTTTGTTGCGGTTCGGCAGATGTCGTCGGACCATCTTGTCGGTGGTCTCCCAGCATATCTTCTTGACCACCCTGGCCACCATTCAGTAACCTGCTTCGTCCACCGCCCATCGCTACTTCTCGCCAAGTGTCCTGCCCATCTCCACTTCAGTTGTGCGAGTCGTTTACCGACGTCGGATACTTTCGTACGGCGCCGGATTTCGCTGTTTGGAACACGATCAACAAGGGAGATACCTAACATGGCTCGCTCCATGGCCCTTTGTGTCACGTTCATTTTGTGTAGAACTCCCTTGTTGAGCGCCCAAGTTTCTGATCCGTAAGTGAGGGTGGGCAAGACGCATTGGTTAAATACCTTCGTCTTAAGGCACTGGGGGATTTTAGATTTAAAGACGCGCGACAGGTTACTAAATGCAGCCCAACCCAGCTGAATTCGTCTAGCGACCTCTTTCTCTTGGGTTCGTTGATCAAAAGATAAATACTGTCCAAGATATACGTAATCACGCACGACTTCCACTTGGGTGTCACCAATGATGATATGTGGTGTCAGGGTTAGTCGGTTAGTCATGATTTTTGTCTTGGACATATTCATCCTGAGACCAACGGTTAGAGATGCTATACGCAGTTCATCCAGCATGATTTGGAGGTCTAAAACGTTCTCAGCTAGAAGGACGAGGTCGTCTGCGAACCTTAAATGCGACAATCTAGCGCCATTGACATCGATACCTCTTTCGCTCCAGTTCAGAGTCTTCATCATGTCTTCTAGAACACAAGTGAAGAGCTTGGGCGAAAGGGTATCACCTTGGCGCACACCCCGTTTCAAGGGCACGGGGTTGGTAAGTTCGTGCATTTGCACCTGCATCGTCGCACTTTTGTATAGCTCCCGGAAAACACTAACATGTCAGTTGTCAATACCACAACGCTGGAGAGACTGAAACACGTCCCAATAATGTTCGACACTGTCGAAAACCTTCTCGTAGTCTACGAAGGCAAAACACAGAGGCCGGTTATACTCCTTACATTTCTCCATCAGCTGCTTAACCGTGTGGATATGATCTGTAGTGGAACATCCTTTCCGGAAGCCAGCCTGCTCGACGGGCTGATATGTCCGTGACGTGATTAATGGACAAGCCCATAGGTACCTACTCATGTTTTAACCTTTTTGTTTTAGATGAGAACGAGATAGGCTACTATTCTTTTTCAAACGAGAGCTCCTTATCAATGCTAAAATATTCCAGAGACATTATGATGCCAGAGGACGCCATAGTCATATTTGAGGTATAGTTATACATCGACTATACACAATAACTGAATTATTATCGGAGATCGGAAAAAAAATACGTCATGTTCGCAATAACATGGACATGGCTCCAAAAGTCCAAAGTTGATTAAATGAATAATTAAACGAATAATTTCTTGAACTTGATTTCGAAACTTTTAAGGTGACTATTTATAAAGGTTTCATAGTTAATTTTCTAAAAATGATTGAATGATTAAAATTATTCAATCTATTTTGGAGTTATGTCCATATTGTTGCGCCTCGTCGGCCAGTGTACACACCTGGGGGGGGTCACAACGGAAGAACAGCGCTGGCTTAGCCAGCTACATGCTGAGTTGTGACCCTGGCAAGCTGTCGTTATGTGCTTATTTGTATGATGTGTTATGTTCATTGTGCTTGTCGTAAATAAATTTTATTTCATTTCAACAATGACGCACATTTGTTCGATAACTGAATTACCTATTATAATTTGTGTTCCTATAGTCG
This sequence comes from Thaumatotibia leucotreta, assembly GCA_025490895.1. Lineage (NCBI taxonomy): Eukaryota > Metazoa > Arthropoda > Insecta > Lepidoptera > Tortricidae > Thaumatotibia > Thaumatotibia leucotreta. The sequence goes on from JALPQI010022118.1 coordinate 17,619, forward strand.
CACTATTACATGGACCAGTTTTTTCGACGTTGTCCCCACCACTTTCTTTATAACATAGCGTCGGGGATAGTTCAATACCGCGTATCTAACACATGTCAATAATTTTCTTATTTCAAACATACTTCTATGGAATCTAATCTTTATCTGCATGTGTTAGTTACGCGGTGCACTATCCCCGACGATAGGTAGGTATTTCTTGTCTGATTTCTACTCAGAATTGTGAGCTCTTGCGATCCTAATAGGAGAAAAATTTAAGAAAAAAAAATTGGTCTTGTAATAGTTATGTAGGTAGCTACTTAAAAAAATTTGATTAATTTTTTTTTCGTTTTTTTTTTTTATAGAATGCGGAGCCAAACACATGGCCTAAGAAATTGAACTACACCATTCGAATGAAGTCCGATTTTGTGATGAACGAACCGAACCCATACGAGGTGAACGAGTTTGATCCGCTCAGATTTTTAAAACGGACTCACCAACGAGAGGATTTAGGTGCGCCCTACACTCACAATCATACTCATACTCAAGGCCCCCGGAGTGAAGCTCCGGGCCTTCGGCCCTTCGCGGGGTCGGCCTTCGGCCTCCCGGCCTGAAGCACGCCCTTCGGGCTCGCTTAACTTACTTGGGATTTTGACCTTTTGTTCGGGGTCGCCGCCATCTTTATTTTTTTTCCAATTTTTTTCTGATTATCACTCCTGGGCCCAAATAGTGCTCGCATGCCAAATTTCAGCGCGATCGGACCATTATTTCGATCAAATACACATCAGCACCAGCCTATCCCATTGCACGTAGGCCTCTCCTATTAACCATGCGTATAGACTCATTAGGGGGTAAATGCCCGTAATCACCACGCTGGGCAAGCGGATTCGCGGTCGTAGCAATGTGTCCAATATGATCACGCTGCTGCCTATCATCAATCTTCTATTAAAAAATGGTCAGTGACAATGGTCAATCCCTTAGTCGGCTCTTACGACACGACACCTGGAGGAAGAGTTGTGGCGGTGACAAATGTATTCTTACTGCTGTTACGGCGATACATTCGCGCCTTAGGCACTGGTTTCACCACGAGCTACGAAGCTATGAACTATCGACTATAAACACGAACGACAGATACGCACTCTCGTGTAATTAAAAGAGACACAGCGATACTCGCCCGGCGGTGATAGCTGATAGCTTGACGAGTATCGCCGTATTTCTTTTATTTACACGGGAGTGCGTATCTTTTGTTCGTGTTTATAGCTGACAGTTCATAGCTCAGTAGCTCGCGGTGAGACCAGTGCCTACTATAATACAATATGTAAACTTACTAAAACCATTCCTTCAAACCACTTGATCCCCAAATCATGTTAGGTGGTTTCTCACAGTATTCGCTTGTATGTGTTAGATATTTTTAATTTTATTATTGTGTTAAGATTTTAAAATCTCTCTTTTTTTAAAGTTGGTTAATGCTAAGAATATCATCCTGTGATGTAGTGTTTACATTACTTTTGACAGATTAGAGAAAGCCCATTAATTAACAATTGTTACGTTGTATGTATCTATCATTAATCATAATAACTTACTTTTTCGTACCTGATTCATGTTCTTGTTAAATTCAGTCAAGAAATAAATGTGGCAATCAAATTATCTTCAATTCATAATGTGAAACCACACCAATTTATACCATTATGTCATTTCAATTTCACTGATGTCACGTTATTGTTTTTTTATTACTTGTTTAAAAAAGTTTTAAAATCAATCAAATGACAAGGCTAACTTTCAATGTGACGTTTCTCATTGCAAAAAATACAAGAATTTCATGATGCCGTTGGTTTTTACTGCTGCAGAGATAGTTGATATCATTGATATGATTCTAATTTACGGAGAATGCAGAAATAACGCTGCGGCAACTCTTCGACTGTACGCCGAGAGATTTCCACAACGAAGACAGCCGACGGATTCGCGTGTAATTATAAGGGCGATTACCAGACTGCGGAACAACGAAAGACCGGTTCCTGTTGCTACAGGTGGCCGTAATCCTCGTATTAATGTAAGAACTGAAGAAAGAGTCTTAAATCACTTTGCAGAAAATCCTGGCTCCAGCACCAGAAAGGCAGGTCGGTTGTATGATATCAGTCATACAGCCGTACACAAGATTTTAAAACGGGATCAGCAACATCCTTTTTCGGTGGTTAAGGTGCATGCATTAAAAGAAGATGATTATTTATTGCGGGTCAACTATGCCATTTGGGCCTTAAGAAAAATAGCGGTTGATCCTGATTTTATAACAAAGATAATATGGACAGATGAAAGTTTGTTCACGAGAAACGCGATGTGGAATCGGAGAGTTATTCACCACTGGGCAAAAAAAGATCAAAACCCTCACGTCGGTCGTGAACTAGCCCATCAGACTCGTTGGTCTTTAAACGTTTGGGCGGGTATAAAAGGAAACGAGATTATTGGACCAGTATTTATTAACGGGTCAAATAACGGGCAAAAATACTTGGAATTATTAAACCAATCAGAGGCCGCTATGTGAACAACCTACCGTTAGCCCAACTTCGAGAAACATGGTACCAGCATGATGGAGCACCGCCCCATGTTACTATTCAAGTGAGGCAAAAGTTGACCGAAATATTTGGGCGTCAGTGGATTGGTCGCTTCTCGAATAATCCATGGCCAGCACGTTCGCCAGACCTCACACCTCTGGATTATTTTATTTTGGGGTTGGGTCAAACAGTTAGTTTACAAAAAAAGAGTCGAGAACAGAGGTAGAAATGCGGCTGCGGATTGTACAAGCATTTAATAAGATCAAGCGACGCGCCCGGCAAAATCCTAATTTAATGCGTAGTGCTCACCAAAACAACCACCGTCGCTTGATTCAAATAAGGGATACCGGCGGACGCCACATTGAATTACGTCGTATTTAATCGTAAGTGTGCACATAGCCTTATCTCAACTGACATTTCATCTGTTGAACTTGACCTTGACTTGATGACCGGATGACAAATGAAATTGTAAACAAATAATACAGGATGTGTAAGAATAATGAATTAATTAAATTTTATAATTTGCTATTTAATGATAAATTCTAAAAAAGCGTTAGTATTTCTAAAATTTATATACCACAACATAACTTATCGCCTAGATATACCCTGGGTTGAATAAATGGTTTTAGTGAGTTTACATACTGTATAGTTAGATCAGATAATTTTTTTTTAGAAAATAACATTGCAATTTCATATATATTGATAGGTTAGGTTTTTAGGGAATCCTTTTTAAAATAAGATTGTATTGGAATTTCCCTGAATTTATTATTGAATAAAAATAATAACTTGTCGTCAGATTGGATTGTAACGACAAAATTTTGAAAAACAAAAAATCTGACCAAATTTTGCGATTACGTTAATTAATTTCGCCAGGATTTGAACCCGGGACCTGCAGCTTCGTAGGCAGGGTCACCCACTTCCGACTAGGCTACGGAGGCTGGCAATACCAGTTCACAGGATGACATTAAACTGTTGCAGCTAGGCAGTATGAAGCGTTCATCCGCTTGCAATGGGCCATCGACGTCAGCTATCTTCGTCTGATGACCGGCGCTAGAGTAGACCAGGTAGATATTTGACTACACTTAAATTAATAAAAAAACCCTATCCTTTTTGCTTATCAAAACCTATCTAATGACTATACAATGGCTGGAAAATAACAATCTATCCATAAATATTATTAAAACTAAACATGTTCAATTCCTTACTAGTAGGAGCAAACCTAAAAAAGTCGAAATAATATATAACGGAGAACAAATTGATAAAGATCACAGCACAAAATTTCTAGGTATATATTTGGATGAGCACTGTAACTTTAAGGTTCATGTTGAATTTGTTTGTAACAAATTGAATGAATTTATTTTTCCGCTCCGAAAACTACGAGAATCTGTATCGCGTGAGGCAGCCCTCGTGGCATACCACGGGTACGTTATGTCCATACTCCGCTATGGTCTTATCATATGGGGAAATTCTCCTGATATGCTAAAAGCTTTTGTTAAGCAAAAAAAATTTATTAGAGCTATTTTTTCACTCACGCCACTAGAGTCATGTAAACCCATATTTAAACATTATAAACTTCTATCTTTGCCTTCGTTATATATTTACGAAATAGCTGTATTTGTTCATAGCAACCAATACTATATTTTAATAAAAACTATGAAGTTAAAACCTATAATGACAGGACATCCAGACAAAAAAGCCAACTATGTGTACCTAAAGCTCGCTTAAAACAGACAACACGTAGTCCATATTTTATGTGTGTAAAAGTTTACAATAAAGTGCCCATAATTATAAGAAATCTTCGACTTAATCAGTTCAAAATGACCTTGCATACCTGGCTTTGTGACCTAAATGTTTATTCAATAAGTGAATTTTTTAATGTAAAATATACATAAGTAAATTTTCAACTAAGTTAAGTGACAGAGTATTTTTGTTTAATTGTATCAATCAATCAAAATACAGATAAATATTTGCATGCTTATCTAAGTAGAATATGGAGAACTTGTAAATACATTATTCATACGATCCTTTTGTAACCTATATTCCGCAAATAAATATTATTATTATTATCTGACAGCGGGAATGTATTTTGTAGCCACCCTCTAAATTAGTCTTTTTAAATTTATCTATTATTATTACAGCGTACAACAACTTATATCTAATCAGGTCCCTGCAAAACTGTTCCCACGGTTTGACTGCAGGCATGAGTTTCTATTAGGTATACATGATAAGTTAAGTTGGATATATATATTTATATATATTACGTATTCTTATGCTAGCGTTAATACCTGTATCCTCTTTCTTTATTTGTTTGAGCAGACGCTGGCACTGCAAGAGCTGCCATATGAGGACACAGTCTACGAAAACTTGTTCACCGCGCTCAAACTTTCACTACTCATGTTCCCTATAGCGTTCATCTATACATTTGCATGCATGGCAACACGGCTTTTCGAGGAGAAGAACAGTGGACTGCACGTAAGTGTAGTGGATCTAAATATCCCGTCCCCAAATATCCACCATCCCGAAATGACGGTGCAACGACCGTCCCACCGTCGTGGGATGCGACGCGGCCACGGCTGCAGTAGGAGCATTCCACGAGAATGTCGCTTACGTAGTAGGGTGGGTCACTATGTATGAAGAAAAAAAGTATTTGTTTTTACTGGGCACAGTTGAAAATAGTTCCGTAATTAGGTCGACAAAGAGTGTGCAAAATGGTTTGGCTATCGGAATTCATTTTCTGCCTCCGGATCTACGAGTAATTGAAAGATTACATAGAAACTTCTGTACATTTTGTACTGACTATAGTTGATATTCTATGTTTTTACTTTTTGTTGCAATATGAGCTATGTTTGAGTATTGTGTTTACCTGGAAATAGCTTTTCTAAAGTTACGGAGCCAAAAGAGACGAAAAAAAGTCGAAAATAATAACTTTTTTGAAGCCTTTTAATATTTTAAGAAAGTTTCTACTCAAATCCGGAGGCAGCAAAACTTAAATAAAAAATACAATAAAAATAAGAGTAATAATCAAATATTTTTACTCTTATTTTTAACAACAAATTTCTAAAAATGAGAGAAACCCGAGTTCTAGTGTGGTAATATTTCGAGACTTAACTTACACGTTTACACAGTTTTTTTCTAACTTTGAGCATTTATTTAACGTAGCTGCCATAGATAGTATAAGCGTCACGTAAGCGACATTCTCGTGGAATGCCCCAGTAGCGGAAACGCGGATTTTTTCCGGATTTTTTCAGGGTTTTACAGAAACAATCAATGTCAAATGCCTCGATGACATCCCGTTATCCTGGTAAAAAATGAAAATTAGATCTAATTCGATTTGATTTAGAGTTGAAAATTATAGTGGAAACTTTCATTGATTTTTTCGAAAAAATCCGGAAAAAAACGAGCTGTTTGGAAAGAAACGGGATTTAATCCGGAAATTTTCGACGCAATGGACAATTTATGAATGAATTTATTCATAAACTATGCAGAAATCGGAATTCTGGTAGCATTTTTGAGCTATCATAGGGACTTGTCGTTTATCGACTACCGATTACATTTTACATTATATTCTACATTTATCGATATACTTATGTATAATCGGTACTTGATAAACGAGAAATCCCACTGACAGCTCAAAAATGCTACCAGAATTCCGATGTCTATGGTAATATGTAAACTTCTTATTTGCAATCGACCCATAATACAAGATGTAAATCTTATACGGGCGAATCTCTTATAAATATATCTTAACGAGGGATAATACAGGATATATTAATTACGTTTAGGATTTAGGTATGTACATCCACAGTGAAAAAATACTTACTAACAATTCAGCGGCCAATGTAATGCAACTAACTCCAGTTAAATCAAATGCTCGTTGACAGGTAATTTCAATAGCGGACGACATAACTACCGTAGGGTAAAATCACCAATAGATGAACAGTTAAGCAACTTTCCCAACTTTAAATATTTTTTTCTATATGATGTAACTCATATTCATCAATTTTTATTTTTTTATATGATTCCGCATTTTATTGAGTTACGAATAAGTTATTTTCGTGCCTCGTATTAAACTTCAGTAATTTTATAAAAATTATTAAATTAAAAAAGGACCCAAATTTCCCAGTAGCAGAGTTGAGCAAAAAGTAATATGATTACTTCTATAAATTACATTTGTATGTGTACTTTGTAATATTTATTACAAAGTACACATACAAAAGTAATCTGAAGGAGTAATCATATTACTTTTTGCCCAACTCTGCCCAGTAGTTGACAAAGTGCCCTATCACTGAACAATTTGACCCCAATAGATGAACCAGCATAATTGCAATATAGCGAGACCAATATATAAACGCCAAGACTCTAATAGATGAATAGAGCATAGTAAAAATGTTGGTTTCTTAGATAAATTAATTGTATTTAAACTAAAGAACCTTCTTTTAATGAAATATAAACACGGTGTACATTGTCTAACAATCTGATCTCTAAGAACCAAAGTTTAACTTTTCCCAAATTCAATCGTTCCATAAAATCAGTTGGTTCATGTTTTGGACACCGCATCAACGAAATGAACGAACTAAATTGATTCGAATTCATTTATTGGAATCCAACCCAAAAGATGAACCAGTAAATTTTCCTAGTTCACGTTTTGGACAGCGATTCTTGAGTTGAACAATCTCGTTTCCATACAAAAGTAAATTACTTTAAAACGTGTTACATGAAAAAAGGGTCGTTCATCTTTTGGTCTAAAAATCAACTACAAAACTGATTGCAATTTTATATATAAATATTACATCTAGCTATTTTATTATAATTTACACAAGCATTTGAAAATTCGAGCCTTTGCCCAAAAGTTGACCGTCGTTCATCTTTTGGCCCGAACACACAATATTGGGACCATAACTTGACCAGCAAATATCTCATAAAATAAATAAAAAATAAGTATTATTTATTATATACACAATAGAGATATTAGTCTTAAATCTATACTGAATCAAGGAAATAAAAGCCATATTCGATTTTTTACGTAATTAAAAGCTTAAATTTTTGAGGGCTTTTCTTAATAAGGATCCCATAAAAAACGCAATTTTGGCGCGAAGCGCAAACTCGACGACCTCTCACTGCCTCGTGCGTGGCTTAATTGTCTGGGAATTCGCATGCGACACTCGATATAGTGCTGCCACGTGTGAAAAAAATACTCCCAGGCGTGTAAAATTATTCCTTATTTAATTATTTACATTTTTAGGCCTATCAGTCAACTTCTGGGTGGCAGTCATCTATTGGTGCTTTTACATATTGTTTTCATCACACCTGTAGGCTTATGATGGTACCGCGTCTAATCGTTTGTCGGCGTTGCCGTCACGTTCTAACAGGTATGCAAGTGCGAAAGTGACGCGTAGCACGATAAATAGATAAAACGGGACCATCATAAGCCACCTGTCCGGTAAGTGCGCCAATGCGCGTAGGTTAGTAGAGTAGTTTTGTGAAAATGATTTTTTAATATCCTTCTTTTCCCTCACAGGTGTGATGAAAAACATTGTGTGTGCCACGGGCGGTACAAGAATTATGAACTCGTGTGAAGTAAAGCCCGCGCCTTTGGCTTGGGCTTTCCTTGCACACTCGTTCACAATAATTATCTTATTTACCGCCCTTAATACACAATGTACTCTTAGGGTGGTGTGTTCATTTATCAGCGTGCGACGCGTAGGTACGCATTTTGTCTAGTAAAATTGGCCGTTTAGTATGAAACGTAAGCATGCGTACGCGTGCGGAAAGCTGGACGCGGTCCCATACTAAACTGACATTTTCTAAGACAAAATGCGTACCTACGCATGCTGATAAATGTGTCTTCACCCATACAGCTACATTATATTTTTACTTACAGGAGCTACAGAGGCTAACGGGTGTCCGTTCGGAAACGATATTGCTCTCCCACGTCCTGAATGTGGTTCCAATACTGCTACTGTTCGTCTTCAGCACGTGTCTTTGCTTCAAAATCGCTGGCCATGTGAAATATACGAACATGACATTCCTTGTGCTTGCTATTGTTCTGCATTTCTTTACTTTGGTTGCAGTGATATTTGTCCTTCTTTATCTTTTCAGTTTGGAGTCAAGTAAGTGAAGCATAAATATAATTTAACTTAATTTACAATCCTTAACACTCTTAGTACCTACGTATAATTCATTTTGAATAATTAATGTATAGTCATCTCTGAAAAAATGCTCCAGTCCGAATTTCAGTCAAAAGTTATTATTTCCCATGTGACTGCTTTATTTTGCGTCAGAAACCGAGCACTTTTAGGTTAGAAATTTGTTTACTAGATACTTAAGACAAATACTTAAGGATGAGTGGGACATATTATACACAAAGAACAGCTATTTAACCTTTAGTATGCGTAAGCGTCAAGCAGTTTAATCAAATTTTGACTTTGACGGCTATTGCATAATGTTAAATTGTAATGGAGCAGAGTGCTTAGCCAAGATGCCAATCGCTAGCGCTTAGTAGCGTAACGTAGTTTTACTTCTCTGTCACTCTTTCATATTAGTGCGACAAAGACAGTTAGCTGCGATTAACGATGAAGCGCTAGCGATTGGCAACTTGGCTAAGCACCCAGATCTGCTACTAAGCATACGACAGGTTTAACAGCATATTCCTGTGGGTAAAAGAAGCAAGAAATGGTATATGAGTATTGGTCATTATTTCAAAATCATTTGATTGTACCTAAGTGGATAATTAACGAGAATAACCACTTCAACATGTTTATGTGACACCTGACATTTATGCCCCGGCCACGACATTGGTCTAAGGCGATCAGCGGCGAGCGAATCCATGAGTTGGAGCGGGATGCCGATATGGGTACGAGAGGGAGCGCCATACGTTTTCCGCGCTAAGCCGGTCGCCTTAGACCGATGTCGTGTCCGCGGCGTTAGGTATAACTCATGACTGTGATTCCGTACCGTCTGCGTATTTTGAGCAGCGGTGTGGGGGGCATGCGGCAAAAACGCTAAGGTGCATTTAGACCAAACGAGCGTTTGCTATTCTAACCCCCTACTCTACGAAATTCGATCGTTTCACAAAACGCGATTCGGTGATTTCGTAGAGTGGGGGATAGAATAAGCATTCGCCCGTTTGGTGTCATGCTATCCTCACTCTACGAAATTCGTTCGTTACACAAAACGTAATTCGTCGAAATCCATTGATTTCGTCCCCACTCTACGAAATCAATGATATATCAATAAATAGAATGAGTATTCGCTCGTTTGATGTAAACCCACCTTTACGGTATTTTGAGCATTGTTACGGTTCGCACCTTAACTTGCCCCAATAGGTAGGCCACGTGGTATAGGCCGTGAACATCAAAAACCGTAAATTTCAATCATCTATTCCCGTCACTCCAACGCAGTCGTCATTGCAGTGACAGAGACAGCACTATTGTTCCAGGTAACGGCATCCAACTGACTGTGTTTGGTTTATTATTGGGTTACTACGTCGCCTACATTGCAGTTCTAAATGTGCAAAACCGAGCTTTTGTATTGTTCGGTGCTTTGATCATGGTGCACGGTCCGTTCATCGCCATTTTAACCTGGATGGACGTCAGAGAGATTACAGGTAATGTTGTGGCTGACGGGATTATTCGGGGGATTGTGAAACAGGTCATCATCATCATCAGCCAATTGACGTCCACTGCTGGACATAGGCCTCCCCCAGAGAGGAGGAAAGATCGGCTACGAGCGTAACGCGTTGCACTCGTTGGCAATGAAAGTGGTAATAAATAGTTCATTCAACCGTATGGCCAGCCATATTTGTTTTTTTTTTGTTGTCTTCTGACGAATGGTATACAGTATGTGAAGGACGGTTAATACAACTACAGACCTATCCAAGACCTATTCTGCAATCGTATTACGATAAGCGATAAGTCATAAATGTTCTTCCCTTTCAGGTGAAGGTTTCACGTTTTCAAACATGTGGGATTCGGGCCTTTCCCCGAAATTCTACACGGCGGGTGAAGCCTATTTGCTATTGGCGGGGCAAATTATCTTGTATTCAGTATTGGCGTGGTATCTGTCGAAAGTACGGCCCGGAAAACACGGACAAGCTTTACGTTGGAATTTTCTATGTAGCGTAAGTCTGTTTCTCTATAATATTCGTTGATTAACAATCAATACTCGTACTCACTAGGTACATAATATCAGTATTTTTAACGCATAATCTCAACAGCTTCCTTTCTTAGTACACTGCTGGCTATAGGCCTCTCCTATTACATATGCATTTGGACAATTGGACACATCAGTAGGCAGCAATTGTTTCGTGTAGGGATTGCAATCCAGCAGTGTTTTCAATCCAGCTGGATTTTTGCTGGATCGGCGTCAATCCAGCTGGATCCAGCGCGGATCCAGCAGGTAGAAAAAATACCAAAAAAATACGACTTTTTGTAATAAAACAGGTTAAGTATTAATAATAATATTTAATATAATGAAAGGGAGGATAATAACGCGCAATTTTGTGAGCATTATACATATTTAAAAAACAAACTTAATAATAAATTAATTAAGAAATTAAAAAACACAACTGCCGTTTTAAGTGAAC
>JALPQI010022119.1:0-21811 GCA_025490895.1 Thaumatotibia leucotreta
ACAGTCCCATGTAGTTCTAACAGCCATGGGACTGTAAATTGATTCTTCTGTTTTATGTTTAACAATCCAATATCCAAAAGCATGAGCTCCCCGGTCCCTGCCGAGGTTTTCCCGTTGGACTACAGTATGGGGTTCTTCAAAAGAGGAGTGTACAAGTTCTTATTGGGTCGGCAACGCGCATGTGACACCCCTGGGGTTGCAAGCGCCCATAGGCTACGGTGACTGCTTTCCATCAGGCGGGCCGTATGCTTGTTTGCCACCGACGTGGTATAAAAAAAAAAAAAAGCATACGCTGAAAAGTCGTCAAAATCAAAATAATTTCAGATAATGCTTAATGCAAAAGTTCACGCCCAAAAAAGTGCGAACTTCCGAGACGATTTCACCAATGTTAGTCTTGAAATAATTAATAAAAATTGTAGACACGAGATTCACAGTTTATCATAGTATCGCTATTGTAATTTAGTTAAGACCCATTGGAAAACTAAATGACCCAAAATGGTAAAATAAGAAGAAACACTACTTAAATCCAGAAGTTTAAATAAAAGTCCATAATTATGGAGAAATTGATATAAATATCCACACAGCGCCCGAGAAGATAGACAAAGAGCCCTTCTTTGTAATATACGTAACACCCAAACTAACGAATGATCTCATACAAAAAAAAAAGAATTATACAGCAATGGCTACTTTATTTCGTGAACAAGCCTTATGAAATACTCAAAAGTGACGTCACGTTTGAGTACTGCCAAATAACCTACTCTTTTAAGTTCGTTTCAATTTATTAAATAGAAGTTCTGTACAAAAATTAATCAATCTACATCTAAAGGTGCGTTCAAACTAAAAGAGCATTCGCTATTCTAACCTCCCACTCTATGAAATTCGATCGGTACACAAAACGTGATTGGTTGATTTCGTAGAACAGGCGCTAGAACAGCGAATGCTCTTTTGGTTTAAACGCACCTTTAGTGATAATTTCTTCGTGTATTATGTCGTGCATAATGTTCAATAATTTATTTTAACTACAGTCATCATCCCTATTCTGTTTTTTATTAGTCAAAATCAAAATAAACCATATTTTGCCAGTAATATTAGACACTTCTAAGGCGTGTTTTGTATATCTCTATTTCGTAAAACAAGGTACGATCCCACATTTACACCTATTACAATAGTACATTGTGTATTAAGGGCGGTAAATAAGAAATTGTGAACGAGTGTGAAAGTAAAGCCCAAGCCGAAGGCGCGGGCTTTACTTCACACGAGTTCATAATTTTTGTACCGCCCGTGGCACATTTTTCATCACACCTGTGAGGCAAAATAAGTAAATAAAACAATATATTTTCACAAACTACTCTAAAAAGGTCTAAATCATTTCTCAAAAACGGGGATGTCTTTTTATCATTTTTATAACAGAAGTCCCGGCGCAGCGCGCGCCGCCGCCGCCGCCGCCCGCCGGCGTGGCAGCGGGCGGCGCGCCAGTGCGACGTAATGTTGTATGAAAATTAAAAAAAAAGTCATTACGGCCATGGGCATAATATAGCTCATTACGTTCATGCATGCCTGCTTGTAAAATCAGCATTTACGAGCAGGTGTGATGAAAACATATGAACTGGCAGCATATGGCAAGACTTATTTTCAAAGCTTATTTTAGAATATGACTTAGGAATAAAAACAATTATTAGTGTGAGAAAACCTTTGTTACATAGTGCACTGTTAAAAAAAATCAAAGTTACTCTTTCATATGACCAAAAACGCCAATTTCATAGGTAATGACGTAATGACCCAATATTATGAAGATTAGATGTCATATAATACAAAAAAGGGGGTGCGAAGAATCTCCGGGCTACGGACGGCCGCCACAACCGACTGATCCTGGCAAATCCGCGACACTGACGAAAAATGAGATCGACTTCATCATGACGAATAAACGGCACATATTCAGAGATTTCTCCGTGATCAACAGGTTCAATACCGGTATAGCGATCACCGACTCTCTGAATATCAATTTTGCGTGCTGCACGCGTCCGCTTGATGAAGGCCAGACTCCGACCAAATCTACTCCAAACTATGATTGGATCTGAAACGTTCCAGTCAAACCTGGAGAACCAATCCGCTGCCATGGAAACCGCAGCGGACGTGAACCAGAAGCTTCAAGATGTGGTTCCCATCCTCAGAGAGGAAGGTACGAGATTTTATGAAAGGCAGCGCAAGGGCACGAAGTTAAAGCTTTCTTAGGAGACCTTAGGGCTAATGAAGGAACGACGTGAAAACCCACCCGTCTCTTCGTCAGGGAAACTCTAAACCGAGAGATCATTAAGCACGTACGACACGATCTCCGGTACTCCAATACTCTTTCAATTGAAAGATCGATCGAGCCGAACCGGGGGTCAAAGGTGTTCATACAATCTCTAGGAAGGAGCCACCTGAAGAAGCTGACCACAGCTCGTGGAGAAGTCGCTACTTACGAAGCCGGCAGCCCTATCCGAAGTGGAAGACTTCTATGGCAAATTATACGCTTTGCATGCATCTCGACCTGATCCCGAAAATGAGGATTCTAGAGCCACTTTAACGCGCCACTACATCGAAGACCTGCCAGAAGTCAGTATCGGCGAAATCGAGATCGCTCTTGGGCAGCTTAAAAACGGAAAAGCCCCTGGAGAGGATTGCGTTACAACAGAGTTGTTAAAAGTAGGAGGTAAACCCGTATTGAGGGAGCTCCAAAAGCTTTTGCTCCGTTCTTCAAAAAGGGAGACAAAACCCTGATGAAGAACTATCGACCCATTTTTCTTCTAAACCATCTCTATAAGCTGTTCGCAAGAGTGATCACAAACCGTCTTGCGGGGAGACTCGACGTATTCCAACCTCCGGAACAGGTTGGATTTCGGAGCGGATACGGCACCATAGACCACATCCACACAGTGCGGTAGATTATACAGAAGACCGAGGAGTATAATCATCAGCCCCTGTGTCTAGCATTTGTGGACTATGAGAAGGCCCTCGATTTTATGAGGACTCGATTGAGGTCTGGTCTGTTCTGGAGTCCTTGCAGCGATGTCAAGTTGATTGGCGATACATGTGATAAGATGTCTCTACGAGGCCGCCACCGTGCCATATCCGTCCAAGTACAGAATCAACAAACAAATCCTATACCATTGCTTAGAGGCGTGGGACAAGGGGCCGTGATCTCCCCGAAATTGTTCTCATATGCTATGGAGGACATGTTTAAGACGCTGAGCTGGAAAGGGCGTGGCATCAACATTAATGGTGAGTACATCTCTCACTTGCGATTCGCTGATGATATCGTCATCGTGGCAGTAACGCTGCAGGACCTACAACAGTTGCTGAACGACCTGGCTTAGCTGACTCTTCTATGCGCATCGGCCTACGGATGAACTTGTATAGAACCAAGGTCATGTTCAATGAACATGTGCTACCGGAACCGATCGCGGTCGTGTACCGTTCTCGAAGTTGTTCAAAGATATGTATACCACGGGCAAACATTGCAGATGGGCAAAAACAACTTCGAGGATGAGGTGAATAGAAGAATTCAGCTAGGTTGGGCAGCATTTGGGAAGCTACGTCGAGTCTTCACATCGTCGAACCCACAGTGTATGAAGACAAAAATCTTCAATCAGTGCGTCCTACCCGTCATGACGTATGGAGCCGAAACGTGGACACTGACGGTACGGCTGGTCCACAAGTTCAAGGTCGCTCAGCGAGCTATGGAAAGGGCTATGCTGGGCGTCTCTCTGCGGGATCTAATCAGAAATGAGGTTATCCGGCAAAGAACTATAGGGATCGACATAGCCCACCGTATTGGCAAGCTGAAGTGGCAGTGGGCTAGTCATATTAGCCGTAGAACCGACAACCGTTCGGGTAAACGAGTTCTTGAGTGGAGACCGCGTCTCGGCAAGCGTAGTGTAGGACGCCCTCAGGCAAGGTGGAGCGACGATTTGCGGCAGGATGG
Source organism: Thaumatotibia leucotreta (assembly GCA_025490895.1). Classification (NCBI taxonomy): domain Eukaryota; kingdom Metazoa; phylum Arthropoda; class Insecta; order Lepidoptera; family Tortricidae; genus Thaumatotibia; species Thaumatotibia leucotreta. The sequence goes on from JALPQI010022119.1 coordinate 3,965, forward strand.
CTGGCAGGAGCTGGATGCGAGCAGAAGTTTAGCAACGCCGGAGGTGGAATTTGAAGCCACGTCCTCAGCTTTCGCGGCTAATGCCTAAACCACTCGGCCACTCCAGCAACTCTTAGGTTCATCTCTTGTAACAATACTTGCCGAGACGACAATGACGAAATAAAAACGCCGAATATTCACCCTAATAATAAATTACATTGTTTCAGGTTTGAGTGTGACATCTGCAAGAAAAGATTCAGTTCGAAAGCCAACATTCAAGAGCACATCAAAGTAATACATCTCAAAACAGTAAGTTTCTTTAGCCTCCGTAGCGTAGTTGGTAGTGACCCTGGAGCTGGAGGTTCCAGGTTCGAAGTTTCAAACCCCGGCGAGGGCAATATTTGTGTATTTATTTATCACAAAATATTTGTTCCTTGGTCACGGTTGTCTATGTATTTAAGTATCTATCCATTATATATATCGTCGCCTGGCACCCACATCACAAGCCTTAATGGAGCTTACCGTAAGACTAGGTCGATTTGTGTAATATGTCACACGTTTTTTATTTCTTTTATTTATTAAGTGTATGGGGCATGTGGGCCAGGACTATTTCGAGGTTTTACTAAAAAAGCCCATTATGTCAATAGTACATTGTGCATCAAGGGAGGTAAGTACGGAATTACTAACGAGAGTGTTAGAAGGCGTAGGCGGAGGGCTTTTAATGACTCGAGTTAGTATGCCGCTTACCGACCGTGATGCATACAATGTGTTTCATCGCACTTGCGGACAAAAAGTTTTAAGACAAAATATTATTCTATGACTTACTGACATTCCTATTACTCCCTAGGAAATTTCACTTTTCTATTACTCCCGCTACGCACGCAAGCAATGGCGCGCTTAGATAGCAAGTGTGATGAAATAGTACATTGTGTATTAAGGGCGGTAAATATGAAATTGTGATAAAGTGTGAAAGTAAAGCCCAAGCCGAATGGTAGCCAGTGTAGGGTTCCGTAGTTATTCAGAAACGACGGGGCCGATTATGTTTGAAACGACTGAATGAGTATTCTTATTGCCGTGTGGTGACGGCAATAAGAATACATTTGTCACCACCCCAACTCCTCCTTGGGGAAGTATCACTGACCACTATTTGATAAAAGATTGATGATGGGCAGCAGCGTCATCATAATGGACACATTACTGCGATCGCCAATACGCTTGCCCAGCGTGGCGATTATGGGCATTTACCTCCTAATGCGTCTATAGATACGCATAGTTAATAGGAGAGGCCTACGTCCAGCAGTGGACTATCATAGGCTGATGATGATGATGATGAGTTTTCTCTTTAAGTATTCTATAAGCCTAATATTTTCTGGTCTGGTTGTGTGATACACATTTTGAAATGTACCTAGGCTTTTTAGGGTTCCATAGTAATAAACTAGAAACTCTTGTTTTGCCATGTCCATCTGCCTGTTCGCAGCATAGCTCATACGTCGCTTGTACTAGAAATCTGTAAATTGACACAGGTATACATATGAATCACGTCGTTGTCGGCGGTGTCAAATCAAATATTAAAATTTCTGTTTTTTCGGTTACCTCCCCTACAAGTGGAGATGGTTTTTTTATTCGCTGTAATCCTGTAGTGTGGGGCATAATTAAATAGGTAAGTATTCTAAAAAGAAAAACGGTCCCAAAAGAAAGTTTTTTTAAGCTTATATTTTCGGAGATAACCGCTCCAGAAGAAAAAAAAATTGTGTTCCTCTAACTTTTGACCCTTGGATCCAAAAAATATGAAATAAATCATGAATAGTGGGCTTCTAAAATACTTGAAAATAAATCTATTTCGAACATATCGGCCCAGCCGTTTTTGAATAACTACGGAACCCTACACTGAACATGGCCCGACATGCTCTTGACCGCTTTATTCGTATTTTATAGTCACAGACACTCGTCCTGAAAAGAGCGAACTTTCCACACTTGTGTCATAAATAACTATTGTAACATAAGGACCGTATCTAAATGTAAGTAGACAACTTTAGGGCCCTATAAATACGTATACTCAACTTTATATAACAAAAACTGTTCAGTATATTATGAACCATATTAATGGGTATGATTTAAGGTCAGAAACAATATGTTATTCCGTTAAAATCAATGAAATGAATCTGATTAACTTAGAGACACGGAAAATAATTTTGGACGAATGGTGTAAAATTAAGGGCATAACAATAAGAAAGCTCGTTAAAAAGTATAAGTTCACTTCTGTAGGCATATACAAACCGATAAATAAGTTCGCCAACACTTTAACTTTAGAATATCTGCCCAAGAGTGGAAGAAAACAGGGACCATGGGACCCAGCGTTGCATAAGAAAGTAGTACGAATATTTTTACAAAATCCAACTCTTTCTGTCCAATGCTACCAAAAAAGCGAATACTCCGTCTTTTATGATACAAAAAATTAAAAAGAGACGTAATCTAAAGACATATAAAAAACAGAAACAACCTAAAAGAGATGAAAAAAAGTCGTATCAGTTAGAAAACGGACAAGTAAACTGTATGATCATGTGCTGACTAAGAAAAAGCAATGTATTATCATGGACGACGAAATGTACTGCAAACTAGATTTAAAAACGACCCCTGGACCTTAGTATTGTACCATGCCCGCTGAAAAAATTCTCTCTAAACAAGATACAGCCATCAGTGTTGAAAAAATTGGTAAATAATACTCGTATGGCAAGCAATTTGTCAACGTAGCATGCGTTTCATTTTTTTTCACCACAGGTAGTTTAAACGCTGAAGTATACCAAGAAGAGTATTTAAAAAATAAGACTGCTGCCTCTCATTAAAAGCATAGGATGCCTACTTTGTTTTGGCCTGATTTGGCGTCATGCTATTACTCGAAAGCCACCCTTGAATGGCATAAAACAAACAAGGTTGATATAGTCGAAAAAAACATGAATCCCTCCAAGTGCCCTGAAGTACCCCCAATCGAAATGTACTTGGCTTTTATGAAGCGGCAGCTTCAAAAAATGCCAGAGCTGCAACATCAGCCGACGACTTAAAAAAAAAGTGGAACAGAGTGTCAGGAAATATAGCAAATGTTGTCGTCCAAAATCGAATGAAGGACATCCAGAAGAAAGTAAGATTGACGGCTAAATAGGGGTCCTATGGCAGTCTCTTTAGAACATAGTTCTAGAAAAAGTGTTATATTTTAATTCTTTTTTTGTTTTATTTCAAAATATTACTTAATATTAAAGTTGTGTACTTTTATCTTGTCTACTTATAATTCGATACGGTCCTTAATTAAATGTGGCTTGTTCCAGAAAATCTATAAATGCAAGTTTTGTGGAAAGGCATTTACGAAGTGCCATGACAAGCGAAAACATATAGCAAATGTACACGAGAAACGAGACATACAGAGGAAAACACCACCGCGGATTTGCCATCTCTGCGGGAAAACCTTTATGGTAAAATTACATTGAATATACTATATTTTTATTATTATTTTAGGCATATTTTAGGTATGCCAACAGGGGAAATACATTGAAATAGTTGTGGCCAGAGAATCAAGAACAAGAATATTTTCCCCATACAACTGCCTACAAAAGTAACTTTAGAAAGATTACATACTACATCAAATCTACTTGGGCGATTTTATTAATTATTAATTAATGTTATTCATGGTTAAACAGCGTTTAATGTTATTGACATTAAATGTATAAGAAATATGGCGTTTGTGAAATACGGACGACCCTACAAATTACAATCATAATTAAGAACAGAATGTACGGAATCGTTATTTGTTATAATTTTGCTTTTTTTTATCGTTTGAATTTTACAAACGCTATGTTCGCTACGCTCGTGGCTCAATTTTGGAATCTTTCGCTAGCTAGAGTCTCAATATTGGCACGACAGTTAAACAACAACTTTGCCCCCTTGAATAATAAATAACTATTACTTCTTTTGCCATCAATAATTGGGTAAAGTCTGGTACTCATTACTCATAACCTTTTTAATTTTTTAATGATTAATTTTTAATTTTTTAATGATTAATCGAAGCTGCCTATAATCTAACTTTGTCCACAGATAAAAAAAAGTCTCGATGAGCATCTACTCTCACACGAAGGGCTACGCCCTTTTAAATGCGAGATCTGTCCTTCCACCTTCACATATAGCGCAGCACTGTACACACACAATCGACTCAAGCATCTGAAGATAAAGCGCAAACCGAAGAAGAAAGAAAAGAACGTGGAAAACGCGGAACAAACAAAAGAACGATCGGCAACAGTAGAACGAACTAAAAAAGGGCACGCGGCAAAAGGACTAGCTAAAAAAGGACATGAGGCAAAAGGAAAATAAACAGATTACAGAACAAGTAGAACAAGCTGTAAAAGAAGTGGAACAAGGGGAAAATAAATGGGACTACTAAATTAACCCGAAATGAAAGCAACGTGCCTTTAGTAGATAGCTTTTTCAGACAAACTATTTGTAAATATATTACTTTATGAACTATACCATAGTTTTATAATTTTTGTACAGAATTTATCATAATCCTTTCCCATATTCGTTTTTCGCAGTAATGTTTGAACTTATACAAGGTGCCCATGAGGAAAGGGAAAAATTGTAACAGCATATTCCTGAGACTAAAAGAAGCAAAAAAAAATGTGAAATGAGTTTTGGTCAAATCTGCAAAAAAAATATTATTGTTTTAGTTTTTTTTATGTTTTGAATGCCTTAATATGTATTAAGGCATTCAAAACATTAAAAAAAACATTTGTGTACACAAAAAAGGATTTTATTAATGATACTATCGTATAAAATGCACTTTAATGTTTTTTTTTTTTACGTTTGCTAAGATTTTTTTGTTCATTTGATGTCTGTCAATTAAGTGTAACACGACTAAGATGACATAGTGACAAAATCGTTTCCCAAAATGCGTTTATCATAGCGTAAAGGTCTAAAACGGTTTAAAAAAAAATCAAATTTTCTCTTAAAATAGACTGAATCCAAAAACTTCATATGGCATTTTTACCTTAAAATTTGGTTAGTAATCCGCTGTTGTATTTTTTCCCTTTCCTCATGGGCACATTGTATAGTGCTGTCGTCACGAAAAAACAATATAAACGAAATTTACTTTAGTCTAGTACCTGAATCAATCAACTTTATTTGTCGGTTATTGCCATCGTTACCGTCATCAATCTTTTATCAAAGAATGGTCAGTAACACTTCAATGACAACTCAAACTCATAACGGGGGTGTTTGGGTCTTTCTGACAGCATAGACTGTAGAATGTGTGGCGAAGAAGAGGAGACAATGAAAAACTTGATGTGCGAATGTCATGCCCTCGCCAGACAAAGGATGAAAGACTTCGGAACGGGCTATCTGGAACCGAAGGAGGTCAAAACGCTACCGCTAGGGTCCATCCTCAAACATTGAGTTGATAGAACAATCCCTGGGGTAGGCGAAACAGGGGGCAATTACACAAAAGATCCCAATGGATCGAAGTGTATCCGTGTATCCCCACCAATAAGATAAGATAAATCAGACTAACCTACTTAACCTAACCTATATCTAAGATTGGCCCTTGTGGCATTGTACCGAGGATGCTAGCGGCGTTTCCTCGCTGTATCGCAATACTGATGCGTTGTGAGAGGAAGTCGCCAGCTTTCCGGTCTTCAGTTACGTCAACCAGCCAACGTTTCACGATCTCAGCAAACAATTTACGTGCGCTGGGGCCCCATGAACCTAAATTTTCGACATTGAGGGAGCGTGAAGACAGTTTTTTATTAATGTACAGATATTCACCCACAAAGTAAACCTTTAAGCAATTCAAAATACAACGTTATTCTAAATTATTCAATATTCTATAATTTTATGCTTATTTTATTTGCGCTCTCCTTTTAATTTGCTTAGTTCCCAAAGAAAATAATACCAAGCTACTCAGATAGCCCAAGTAAAGTTTCCGAACATTCCCAATAGCTGTCAAATGTAGACATGGTCATAATACGTCAAAGTCAAATCCATTGTTTTATTTTTATTTTGACTTTTTGTATTATACAACGAAACGTATGTAGGTAGACTTAAACGATTATTTGAATTGTTAAATGATATCATGTTATTGTTTTATAAATCGATGGACACTACGTTCAATTAACCATCGTTAAGCTTACTTCGCGAACGCCTATAGGCGTACTGTCCCAAAGTGTTAAATTCTTTCACTGTGTACATTCAAATGTTGTAATCCAAATGCAAAATGTTTTCTATCTGCGTCATTTGCACGGCGAAGGAATGGCCTTTACGGCCTCTGACCGACCAACACAGGCAGTTACTCGATGCTATTGTATCTCCGGTTATAAATATGGTAAGTATTATTTACAAGTATTTGATAGAGCACTAACAAACTATAATAAAATAACTTCATTTACGCCACAACTCCTTCACGTTGTCAGCCTATCTCAGTCCACTGCTGGACGAAGGCCTCTCCTATTGATTATGTGTATAGACGCATTAGGAGGTAAATATCCATATTCGCCACGCTGGGCAAGCGGATTGGCGATCGCAGTAATGTGTCCATTATGATGGCGCTGCTGCCAATCATCAATAAAATCAAAGAATTGTCAGTGACACTTCAATCTCATAGTCAACTCTTACAACACCCGCAGGAAGAGTTGGGGTGTTGACAAATGTATTCGGGCTGCTGTTACAAACAAATGTGTTTTTATGCCTAGTGTTTCGTTTCTTACATTATCTTGTTTCTTATTGGTAAGTTTAGTAACACATTGGTACACTCATTCGCAAATTTGTTTCAGTCGGTGTTAAAAAACCATATATTGCTGAATTGTACTTCTTGCAATTTGATATTAACTTCTGTGTACAACTTCCAACAAACGGCTCTCAGAGGTGTGAAAATTGTTCAAAATATAGTCAGAAAATTTAATGAAGAAACTGCAGTACAAAGTAGCGTCAAACCAGTAAGTACCTTTTTTTAACCATGAAAACAGAGGTTCTTAATTCAAAACATTTTTTTAACTCAATGTGCTATTGTGATATTGGAGAAATCGGTTGAAGATGGTTTTTTTAAAATAGTGATTATACACATTTATTGGAGAAAAAAATTAAAAACAAGTTTCGACGCCAAACAATTAAAAATCTTACTCTTTGCTCAGGCCCTTATATTTATAATGTTTTAAAAAATTCTGCATTTATCTCTTAGTTACAGATTTCTGCGGAGTCACCAACAGTCACAATACAGCGACAGCCAGAGAATGAGCTGCCTGAAGTACCCACATTGAAAGAAGAATTAATCTATGCTCCTTTGATTGACGTAATAAGTTCTACTTTCAATTTATCCGTCTTTTTTTTTTAATTATTTGTTTATTTCAAAAGGAATTTGTAATTACAGCTTACGCCAAAACATTACAAACTTAATTCTAGCTTAACCTACATTTTAAACACTACAAAAAATTCAGTACAGAGATTCAAAAACTGTTCTACAACCCCTCTTACAAGTTGGGGCCATTCGGTTGCAAATACGTCAGTATGCGGTGCCGCTTTGAGCACGGAGTTGAGCAGCGTGAGTGCGGCGTGCAGCGGCGCCTGACGCAGCAGGCCGCTGCGCGCGGGCGGCGGCGCCAGGAGCCGCGCGCGGCGCAGGCGCACAAGCGCTAAGGGCGCGTACAGCCTTACTACCTCGCCCACTAGGTCTACACAGTCCACCCTGTTATGTATGAGACCCAGCGCGAGCTTCGCCAGCGCCATGTATCGTCTGATTTCCAACGATTCATATCCTAACATACCTAGCAGAAATCGCGTTGGGTACATATAGGGAAAATAATTAAATTGAGTCCGGTACAGATGCCGCAAATATCTTTTCTGAACTTTTTCTAGCATAAGTATGTAGGAATTTTCGTGGGGAGTCCAAACTGTTGCACTCGATTCCAGTACGCTTCGAACGAGAGCCGAGTATAGAGCGCGCAGGGCCATGGGCGAGAACGACTGGGAATTACGCAATACAAATCCAAGTTTTTGAGCCGCTTTCTTCGCAACATTGACCGCATGCTCACGAAACGTTAGTTGTTGATCGAAAATGACTCCCAGGTCTTTAACTGAGCTGACTCGTGCAATAGCGCCATCATTCAGCTTATACTGATAACTAATTGGCTGAACGGACCGAGTGAAGGACATTACTTCGCATTTTTTCAGGTTGAATGCCAGTCTATTAAGTGTGCTCCATCTATATACCGCGTTCATATCATCTTGTAGTTCCTTGCAATCGCTCTCCTGCCTTATGACCTTTATAATTTTAACGTCATCTGCGACCATAAGGACTCTACAGTGGCGTACTACGTTTGGCAAATCATTTATCAGGATATTGAAAAGCAACGGGCCCAAATTCGATCCCTGACTTATGCCCGATTGAGTGGCATACGCATTTGATAAATACGGTCCGTACTTAACGAATTGAGTTCTGTCAGCTAGGTAACTTGAAAAAACTCGCAACAACCTAGGTACGAAACCCATATCACCTAACTTTGCTAGCAAGACATCATTGTCCACTCTGTCAAATGCCTTTTGGAAATCCAAGTATATGACGTCCACTTGGTACTTTTTGTCAATTTGTTGAGACATTAGACTGACTAGTGAGACTAAGTTAGTTACCACCGACCGCTTTGGAAGAAATGCATGCTGCGCGGTTGTTATGTACGGTAAACATTGTGGCAATATAAGTGCATGCAGTGTCATCTCAAATGCCTTAGCGAGCGAACACAGTACCCAAGTAACAAAATGTGGTTTTGTAGTGGTTCCGGAGCCAAGTCTATAACAGGCTAGTAAAAGTTTACAACGACGGAAAAGGGCCCATTTTATACGCGTACTTTTGCTAATAAAACACTCATAGTAGACTGGGCGAGCACCACTTAGACCAATAATACACTCATAGTTCACCTACCCAGAACTATCTGCTCCCGCGAAGCCAACTAAGAGCGACTAATAGAACTAGACATGACCACCTAAGCCCATAATATACTTATAGTTAGACTCCGGAGAACCATTTGCTCCCGCAAAGCTCACTATGAGCATATAATGGAACCAGACAAGCCTGTAAAGTACACCCATATGGTTTTTCTGTTGTGTTGTACGTTTGTGGAGAAGAATAAATAAAATTAAGAGGTAAGTTAAACTATTTATACTTCATAATTATTCAGTCCACATAATACATGTAATATTATACGTGCATACATGTTTGCACGGCAAACGCACGAGTATTTTCGGTGAAGTATATTGTGTTTTACATCTCAATTTTTGTTCGCCTTTTGAACACGGCGTATTTACTAAGATGTGTTTAAAAATAATATGAATGCTAACACCATTGTCGAGCCATATTGGAACGAATTAGGGTTCCGCGTACAAATGTCTTATGTCTAATTTTTGTTTCAGCTGTGTCTTTGGTTAAACTATCATGGTCAAACTTTCCTCTTAAATGAACCGTTTTTTTTAATCGCTTCCATTTGTTTATATCCATTTTAGTTATTATTGAATAAAAACCCAATGCCTCAAAATAAATCAAAATGGCTGTGACTATGCGATAAATTTTAAAAGCAAATGTCTTCTTAAACGGACTTCACGAAGACATCTTTGGACACTAACAGTTTTACAAAAAACCTTTATATGGAAATTAAGTCTATAACAGCATTCGAAAGTCCACAATAATACCAAGTGTATTAACTCTTAGAAGAAACCACTATAGAACTAATTGACTTGTAATTGACGTTTAAATTTTACTAATACACCTCTATAAGGTCAGTAATAAGTAAACAAGGTTCTAAGTGCATTTGGTTCTATAAACTACTATTACTAGCTTATGAAACTTGTAGCAGATTTATAATTATTTCTTGTAGACGATTATAAGTGTAACTTACTGGAGTATGTATTCTCAAGTGTATTTACATCTTTGCACCGCTTTTATAGGCCTTCTTAACCTTTACTGCGTCTATACTTTCTTTCCATACACGGCTATAAGTCAGCTTATAAGAACAGATGTACTATAAAACTAAACAAACTCCGTGGAACCTGTTATCAGGTTTGTGGTAAAACCTAGAACCATTAAGAGAGAGGTACTAGTGCTGTAAGCCTATAAACTGTGCACTACAGGAGAATTTTGTTACTTGGGTATAGCTACGGGTCTGTAGTTCTCTACTTGCGTCCTGGACCCTGTTTTTGGGATGGGTGTTACTCTCGATTGCTTCCAGCACTGAGGGTAAATTCCAGTTGTGAGAATGAGATTAAATATGAACTTAATTGGATCACATAGAGAATCAACACATCCCTTTATGACATACGGGGGTATGGCATCTGGGCCTGGAGACGTATTGGCCCTTAACCTTTTTACTGATTTCTGTACATCATTTACAGTAAACATCGACACATCAACGCGTCGTGAATCCGCCACCCCACTCGCGCTGACTACAGACGGATCAAGGAGAGGTTTGCCTACCCGAAATACCGATTGAAAATGATCAGCGAATGCTCCAGCAGCCTCAGTACCATCGAACTCCTTATCTCCTCGAGTGACTCTAGGTTCTATGCCTCCTCGTGAACGCAGGCTATTAATATAATGCCAAAACTTTGCAGGATCGCTACTCAATTCGTTCGAGACTCTACCCATGAACGACTCATACGATGCCCTGATATCATGTTTTATTTTACGTCTTAAGAAATTGAATTCTGATTTTAAGGTTGCTTCGTTCCTAATTTTCCACAGACGATGGATTCGCGATTTGCGTTCTATATCTCGAATTATCTGTTTCGTGTAATAAACTGGATAAACTCTGCAATTTGAAATCGTTCTTACCTTTTTTGAAAAACATATATCAAAAAAATTGTACAATGACAATGACTCATTGAAAATACTGACAGCCTCATTTGGGTTATTAGTTCTAAACAAATGACTCCAATCCGCGTTATTTATAAGATGGTACAATGCGCGATAATCGCCTTTTTTGAAGTCCCAGTCGTGGTCGCTATTGATGTTCGACGGTGGCAGAAAAGTACACTTTTCAGTAAACACGTATTCAATACTCACAAACAACGGTGGATGATGCCCGTCCACTATGGACAGTTCTTCCCCCGGCTCGGCGCCACGTACCCGCACCAGTCCGCTCAACTCCGGGCTCGTTAGCACCGCATCCAGTATTCGGTTGTTCATATTATGTATATCATTATACTGTATTAATTCACATGCAGACAAAAAATAGTTATACATCAATAAAACATTATTACTGGCACTGTGATAGTTAAGATCTCCGAAAATAATTAATTTCTTACTACTAAACTTTACACTAAACGACTCGACCTTGTTAAACCAGTCAAAATATACTTGGTCTGATGCACTTGGTGGTATATACACACTGCAGACGTAAATATATTGGCCATGTATCTGAAATCTCGCCCACAAATCCTCTCCATCTGACGTTTCTAGGCTCTCCATTCGTTCTAGGTGTATAGGAGGGCGCGCCGCCAACAGAACTCCACCGCCGTTGCGACCGTCGCTTCTGTCCCGACGCATTATTCTCCAATCCCCACCGCATAACTCGGCGTCTTGCACAGATTGGTTCAGATTTGTCTCCGTTATGGCCAGTAACACTAGTTCATCCGGCGCCAATGTTAGATCTGTTCTCCACTGGAAGAGTTTAGATCTCAGACCACGTACATTTTGGTAGTAGGCGTGCAGTATAAAATTTGCCTTCTTCGATTGTTTATGCGTATGTACTGGTTTGATTTTCCTATTGTCTTCAATGCTCCTATTTACGTCAATGCCAGCCTCCATAGCCTATACCAATTGTCAGTAGAGTCCAAAAAATAGTAAACAAATATGGCTGACTTTCCATAGAATTTAGACTTTCTTTGACACATCTTGAATCACGTTAATACAGAATGAACTATTGGTTATTAACATCGTTTTTAACATGTTTTCAGGCAGACGAGGCAGATCCCCTATTAAAACATGACCCCGACATTGACTCGAAGAAGAACTATGATTGTCAAGAGGACATTAACCAAACTAACCAACTGTCCGCTAAACCTTCATCATTTGCCCCTAGGTTGATAACCGTTGCGGAATCTCGAAAGCTAAATTCGAGTTTGACTCAACTTCAAGTGTATCCAGAAACGGTAAGCTTCAAGTATTTATATGGGCCATTTTGTTCAAAATTGTCTCCCCACTTTTTTATGGATTTGGATGTGTTAAAATGATTTCCACTCAGAATCCCGAGCTCTTTCGATCCTGATAGGGAAACATTTGTGTCCACTATGATGACGCTGCTGCCCACCATCAATCTTCTATCAAAGAAAAATTGATAGAAAAGGGGTGGTGACAAATGTGTTCTTACTGCCGTCATCACACGGCAAAATTTGATTTCAACCTTCTCTCTCTTGTCAGTCGATTCCTCATTCACTACTGAGGGTCGTGACTACCATTCACGGTTTTTTTTGTGTCTATATCGCACACTACGTTTCTCCAAGTCTTCCTGTTCTGTGCCATTTGAAGGCAGACCTGGGCGCTGGATCTCTTTGAGGCTTTAACTACCTCTTTTCCTTTTCACCTGGCCAACCAATTTTTATTTTAATTAATTTCAATAAGGCTTGTTCACGAAATAAAGTAGACATTGCTCTAAAATCATTTTTTTTACATATCGTCGGTTGTAATGTAATATGAATTAATGTAACCACCAAAATGACGAAATTGAGTTAAGTATACCATTCGATTGCAAATTTCCTGCTCTATCGAACGGTGTATTTAACATTTTGATATTCAGAAAAAATTTTTGAATACGTTAACAAAAACTTTGCCATTTTATTAGGTTTCTACGTATATTATTAACGTATGTAACGGTTTCAAAAAATCATAGACAATATTTTAACGTAAGTACGAATTTATTAGTACAAAACATGTCCTTCCTAATGTACTAACCATATTTTTATAAATGTCAATGCTGTAAGCGGCATTTGTATTGTATGGCTCATAAGCAATTCGGTTTCATTTTGTGAGTTACACTAAATTACGGAATCCACTTTTGATGATTTTCATTTAATTATTAACGTAACTCAAATTCTTTTTTTAATATTTAACGTAAGCATTTCCTGAACTACAACTGTGGTCGCAGTTAGTAACTATGTGTCAAATAGACCTCTCAAAAATAAAACAAACAAGATAAGCATCATTTCAATAGGATAATTAACTAAAAAGATACAACATAATTTATAAATGTCAAATTCGTTTTTGCCTCCTGAAAAATCGTAATTTGGTGGTTACATTAACACGTTCGCCTCCGGTACTGTTTCACTAAGTGCTTATACTATGCCGATCGAAATTATCTGATAGAAATCCTATGCCAGTGACACGCATGTGTGACCGAAAAGATTGTACTCCTATGCCGGTGACACAGCACTGTGTCAAAAACGTTCGTATTTCGATGCCACTGGCATAGGAGTGAGAACTTGATTAATGCTAGTGGCATAAGAATAAGATTACTTTGATCACGTATGTGTGTCACTGGCATAGGAGTACAGCTTTTTCGGTCACATATGTGTGTCACCGGCGTCGAACGTGTTAATTCATATTACAACTGACGATTATGACCATACCTTTGTATGGATATTTTTGGACGACTCTTTGGCTAACTTCTTGGACGCTGTGGTTGATATTAATATCAATGTCCCAACAATTATGGACTTTTTTTAAATTCTGGATATAAGCAGTGTTTATTCTTATTTTACCATTTTGGGTCATTTAGTTTCCCAATGGGTCTTAACTAAATTACAATACCGATACTATAATAAACTGTAAATCTCGTGTCTACATTTTTATTAACTATTTCAAGTCTAACATTGTTGAAATCGTCTCGAAAGATTGCACTTTTTTGGGCTTGAAATTTTTCATTAAGCATTATCTAAAGATATTTTTATTCTGACGACTTTTAAGCGAATGCTTTTGAATATTGGATTTTTAAACATAAAACAGAAGAATCTATTTACAGTCCAGTCAGTGTAACAGTGGAGATTGATTTTACGATGGCTACTTTTTTTCGTGAATAAGCTCTACCAACACTTTAGTGTCTGTACATATATGACTTAACCAAGAAATTACATATATGACTTAACCAAGAAATTTATGTTTTTTTTTATTATTAAAATACTATTTTGTTTCGCAGCCCCAAACAAATCCAGCACCAAATGTACCTCTAATAAGAGTGAAGCCGCTCCAATCTATACAGGAACAGCGCATACCACCGAACCATTGGTTGAAGGCAGGGATAACACCAGACAACCCCGCTAATGTGGTACCACCAGTAGTACCGCCACCAGTACCACTGTCTCTAGTACCACCACCGCTAGTACCACCCAACCATTGGCCGAATGCAGGAATAGTAGCAGAAAACCCCGCTAATGTGGTACCACCAGGACCACCACCACTGGTGTCATTAAATGAGGGCTTTGAGGTCTTCACACACCACACGCAGGTTAGTGATAAACAGGCTCAGGTAGGCCATTTTTTTCAAACTTTTTTGTAACATAGAATCATGAGCTCTTTCGAGCCTGATAAAAGAAAAAAATTGTCACAAGGTTTTTCCCATTCCGTCACTATTTTTTCCCACATTGCGGTTATCTCGTGGGCCAAGTCTAGGTATTACTGGACTTGACTTTATCGTTAGCCATATTACCTAGTTGGTTCTTAAGTTTTGTCATACAGATTTTGTCTTATAAAACATTGTAAAAAGCATCAAATACCAAGAACGTAAACATGTTTTGAGAGCTTATTTTATGATGTGCAAAATGCGTTATAATTGTTTTGTAATAAATATCACATTTTGTGCCATTCCTTGTAAAATAAGACTGTCGACCATCGTCAGCACGAGGGCAATTTATGACAACATGTTACACAAAACTGATAGAAAATCAATATTGAAGTAGTATCGGAATCACACATTTAGGTTTTTATGTAACCTTTATATAGGACATATTTTAAGGCTAGAATATAGATTTCTGAAAAGCTCGTACTTCTGATGTTCATACCTAGAAAATTTCGTATTTTGCATAAAAACGCGTAAATTTTAGCGTTACGAAATAAAGGCATTTGATAAGTCACGTAACGTAGCAAGTTAAGGTTAAAAACCAGCTGACTGTTGTACATCAAAATAAAGGTGATAGACCATGCTATCATGATTTGCATCCAAAAGCCATAAAAACAAAATAAAAAATAAATAGGGCCTAAAGTTGTAGAATCGGTCGCGTGTTTTTTTTCATACTCGCACCTTTTTTTACATGTTTGGCTTTGGGCAAAAGCAAAACAATATTTTTCCTAAAAAAATATTGTAAGTCTATCACTATTAAAAAACCTTTCTTGCTTTAATGGAGTTATATATTTAAAAGTACCTGTTAACTTTGTTGACGTCAAAACTTTTTTGACAGAACTTAACGATCGACTAGGTATTATATTGACGGTGAATTTAACTGTTTTCTTTAATAGGAGCCGAGCGTAGCTGCGCAGCTTAGTAGCACGCACCGGGACGGCAACACACGGTAAACTATAATTCCTTGTATATACAGGGTGCTATACATGAAAGAGAATAATTATAACAGCATATTCCTGAAGCTCAAAAGAAGCTCTCTTTAAAATATTTCGCAATTTCTAGGTTTTTCTAAAAACCGTTTCCGATCCCTGGGAACCACTATTAGAATATATTTTTTCTCAAACATGCAATGAAATGTTGTAGTTACGTGCCTAAAAAGTGGCCGGGAAGTACCTCGTTGCCGGCCTAGGCCGGCAAGTGCCTCTTTTTTAATTTTCATTTGACATAGGGTTGTGACCTGGCATCTTGGCTTTTAGCCAATAATTATCTGTAAGTAAAATTAGTACAAAAAAAAAGATTGGTAAATTTTTGCAGTTATAATTAGGTATTTAAATTATATAATTTAAAATAAATGTACAATAACTACTCAAAATAATATTTAAAAAGCAGTGTTACACGGCGCGATCCGTTGGCCCCGATCACCGCATGCGATTGATTGGATCCAACCGACCGCGTCGTCTAATATCGCTTTTTAAAAATAAAAATTTGTGACTTTCAAACAGGTCAATCTTAAAAAAAAATGAGGTGTCGGTGTCGTATTTGACTTTTCTTGTGTTTCAAAGACTTAAGTTATGTAGTTGACTTATAATTTCTTAGAAAGAAGAAAAATTTTTTTGTTTAATTTCATTGCATGTTTGAGAAAAGCATTATACATACCTCGGTCATGAAGTGACGGGTTGCCGTCCGAATACTATCCGTCACTTCCCGGCCTCGGTAGTAATGTACTATTCCTAACTAGTACGGAGTACGGAAAAGTAAACTTTGCGCACGCTTCGCGTCCGTTAATTTATCTTTTTAAGGCACTTGTTATGAAAAAAGTCGTTCCATACACGTGTAAAAACTTCTTTTTACTCGGGTGATTGTCGCCCTCGTTTCACTCGGGTTCCAACTTTCACCCACCTCGAAAAAAATTGTTTTGCACTTGTAACGAAATGTACTATTTTAGTACAGATGGTGCCTTTTTTAGGCTCTAGTGCGAGAAGTGTGTCATTTTACGTCAGGTCCAAAACTTCGGGAGGCCATCTGCACTAAAAACCGTCGTACGAGACACGTGCAAAAACGAGCAGAAATTCGTAACTCGTGTCGATTTAAAACACTCCCTATCGGTAGTGTTTTAAAACATCGCCACTCTGTTTTTCGCACTTGTGTCGTAATGTACTAGTACTGTTGTGTGTCTTGTATAATGTTTGTTTGTCTACGCTATGCCCATAACTAAGTTCACATAAGGGAGACACCATACTCGTGCGATATCTGTAAATTTCGCTCACATTTTTCACAAGACCTAAGATTACAGTTTTTTCTAGAAAAAGCAAGGTGAGAAGAAAACAGGTTCGCAAAACGGACGTGCAGTCGTGCCCGCACTGCGGCCGCCTGCTTAAGAACGTGCAAGGCCTTCGGGATCATGTCAAAAAGTTAGTACAAATTATAAATATTAGATGTACCAAAGAAAAAAGACCAAGTTCCGTGACCTCCCCCCCCCCTCAACGAAGTCCTGGATCCGCGCCTGACAGTGACGTTAGAAGAACGTAACAATAGCAACGAATTACAATAAAAAGGTGATTGACCTCCGACATAGCTCAAATAGTTCCGTCGAGTCTTGTATCTTCGCCTAGGATACCTATCTTCGCCTAGCAGAGTTGGGCAAAAAGTAATATGATTACTCCTTCCGATTCCGAAGTAATCATATTACTTTTTGCCCAACTCTGGCGCCTAGTATAAAAAGTTGAAGTTATGACATTTATACTAGGCTAGCGATGATCACTTTGGTTAAAATGGATTATTTCAGACTATGCACCACATAATAGAAATTGAAGAGATTGTTACTAAAATATAAATTGCAGTAATTTTTGTTCAGAAAATCAATAAAATTAATTAGAAAAAAATTAAAAGAGTAGATCATTTGGCAGTTAACAAATGTGACGTTACTTTTGTCTATTATAAAACTTTATAGTGGCGATAGTTTTTACAGTTCGAAACAATATGTTGATTTGACTTGCCAGTCATCACGCCTATTACTAAATAGCAAGTATGAAAAATATATTTCCCCCTCACTAGCTCGTAAAGTGCTCGTTTGTCCTTTAATACGAACGTGTAAAAACGCATATTATTCACTTGTGTGGCAAAGTAATGACCTTGGTTTTGGAATAACAAAACGTAAAATGCTCATGGAAATTGTTCCATATTAATGATAATTAAGTAATTTGTTTGAGAATTTAGTGTAAAATACAAACCTTTATATAATATG
>JALPQI010022120.1:0-14280 GCA_025490895.1 Thaumatotibia leucotreta
AAGTATTGTATGTCCCTCTCAGCCTTATCAATATGTTTATAAAATGAATAAGGACAAACAATATTTATCGGCTTGATAAGTTAGGAGACTTTTATGAATAAGGGTTTGTATTTGAATAAAATTATTAAGGTGCATTCAGACCAAACGAGCATTCGCTATTCTATCCCTCACTCTACGAAATCAACGAATCACGGTTTGTGTAACGATCGAATTTCGTAGAGTAGAGGGTTAGAATAGCGAATGCTCGTTTGGTCTGAATGCACCTTCACTTGATAATTATGGGGTCGAAAAGTGCTTGAGTGGAGGCCACAGTTTAGACGTCCACCCATGAGGTAGACGATCTTATGAAGAGCGCCGGGAGTAGCTGGATGCAGGTCGCTTTCAACCGGTGTAAGTGGATGTCCAAAAGGGAGGCCTATGTTCAGCAGTGGATGTATTATGCCTGAATTGATGATAATGACGATGATGATTAAATACATAGATAATAACGGGGTGAAGGAGTGGACAACATTTAAAGACTATTTTTGAAAGGCTATTTAAATAGTGTGTATAGGACCACCTCTCTCCCACAAATTACTAAAAATAGGTCACAATAATACTTGTAAACAAACAGATCTCTCAGTTGATATGTTGATGGCAGCTGTATATCACAACAACGATAACCGCCGATATTACGCGTCACTGTCGACGCGTGCGCACGATTCTGGCATTTCTGCCCGCCATCTTGCTTTCAAACATTTTTGAACCTTAAAAGCATGGAGATCTACCTGTTTTACATTTTGGATGTTCGGTAAAGGTGCATTCAGACCAAACGAGCATTCGCTATTCTATCCCCCACTCTACAAAATCAACGAATCACGGTTTGTGTAACGATCGAATTTCGTAGAGTGGGGGAATAGAATAGTGAATGCTCGCTTGGTCTGAATGCACCTTAAGGTGCAACTCTTAAGAGTTGCTGACGGCAGAAAAGGGAATATAAATATACACGTATTTTTGATACAGTTAAATATCCACTGAAAATCTAAGCTCAAATAATTGTTCGTAGTTGGTAGTGACCCTGTCTAAGAAGCAGGAGGCTACGGATTCGAATCCCGGCCAGGGCAATATTTGTGTATTTATTTATAACAAATAATAATATTTTTTTCGTGTATTATACTGTGCATAATCTGTATTAATTTATTTTAAGTTCAGTCATCATCCCTATTGATAGCCGCGCACCGAGCACCAGCCTCTCTCTCCATCTGTGTTCCTTTTCAGATCTCTCTCAGACCGGACTTTGCCTTAGGTTGCTTTAACTTGCCTTTACCGCATCATCATCACCAAAATCATCTTCTCTCTCGCCATGCCCATGGCAAATCTTCCTTC
Organism: Thaumatotibia leucotreta; assembly: GCA_025490895.1. Classification (NCBI taxonomy): domain Eukaryota; kingdom Metazoa; phylum Arthropoda; class Insecta; order Lepidoptera; family Tortricidae; genus Thaumatotibia; species Thaumatotibia leucotreta. Next base: position 1,366 of record JALPQI010022120.1, read on the forward strand.
AACAGCCTCTCAACACCGTCCCCAAATGACGGTGCAACGACCGTCCCACCCTTGTGGGATGCGACCCGGCCACAGTTGCAGTAGCGGAAATGCGGGAGCAGCCACACATACTTCAGGAGGAGTATCGTTTGTATATTCAGTCAATCATCCCTATTGATGAGTTGAGGAAATAGTAATTTGAATGACTTCGATAAAACTATAAATCAGAATGACTTATTATTTTCCCCTCTTTCTTTAAGCGAATGTAAACGTGAGCAAGCAATACGCCATAAAGTTTTGTTTATAATCATTATCCGGATGTTGACATCACATGACACTTACAATCGGTATTCGCAAGATGTTTCTTTGTCAGTTCTTTGACCCCAGGTTGGGTAGAGGTCAAAAATCGTCGACACCGAAACAGTCTCCATCAGTGCTTAAAGATATCCGAATATGCACTCAAATGCCATGAAAATAGAAGCCTGCTCGGATATTTATGATTATGAGCGCCCTGGCCGTTTGGATATATCTGTACGTTCGAAGGTATGTTCAAATTAATTTATTACCCATTCAGTTAAATGCCGCCTTTGATGGCTGATGAATATATACGAGCGATTCACAATTTGTTTCAAGTACCTAATAATAAGTTAGGAAATGTTTTAGCGTTTGGATATTGAGGGTTCTGATATTTTTTTGGCCACTATGGGGCGGTGAGATGGCAGCACTGTGCGTAAGGTCCAACGGACTGTCAAAATAAATACGCGTATTTAATTTTCAAAACTTTTTAGGTTTATTCATCCTTAAAACCATTACTTTAGGAATAAAATAAAAATTGTTCCAAGTCAATTCCCATTAAGGTGCATGCAGATTGCAGACCAAAAGAGCATTCGCTGTTCTACCCCCCGCTCTACGAAATCAACCAATCACGTTTCGTATAACAATCGAATTTCGTAAAGTAGGGGGATAGAACAGCGAATGCTCTTTTGGTCTGCATGCACCTTTACAAAATGAACAAAGTTGTAGTATTTTTTTAGCATCAGTGTTTTTTAAGCCGCGTTTTCACTTAGTGTTTTGAGCGAGCATTACATGTTCGTGGGCTGACGAACAAACATTTTCCTATGTGAAATTTTGTTTTCATCTGCCCAAGAACGAACGAATGCTCGCTAAGTGAAAACGCAGCTTTAGAGCTCTATATCTACATATACAGTTCGACGACCGTGTTATACTTAATCGTAATACATTACAAAATCAATAAACTTCCAAATAAAATAGAATTTCGATATGTTATGTCTAGTATTTATGAATACTTTATACTATTCATAGATACTAGACATAAAATATCGAAATTCTATGCCACCAGGAACCAAACACCTGTCAGATTTATATCAGACAGCTGTTTGGACCAGACGCCTACGTAGCGCCCCGCCTCGTGGCAGAAAAAATATCGAAAACCCTCATTAATGTATTACTGATCACACTTCTTAGCTACGTCGTGCATCGGCAGTAACAATACATTTGTCACCACCCCAACTCTTCCAGTGAGTGTCGCAAAAGTCGACTAAGGGATAGGTTACTGATTATTCATAGAAGATTGATGATGGGCAGCAGCGTCAGCGTCATCCTAGTGGATACACTACTGCGAGTGACAACCCGCTTGCCCAGCGTGGTGATTATGGGCATTTACCTCCTAATGCGTCCATAGCTAATAGGGTCTACATCCAGCAATACGATAGGCTGATGATATGTTGCATAAATTTTCCTAAATCTTAATAACACCATAATTCAGGTAGCTTATAGAGTTAGAAAAATTTATTATGGTGAATAAACTTATTTCTCTGTGTTATTGCCATGGTTACGGTCACCTAAATCACGCTGTTTTTATGCAAAATTATGCTACTTAAACTATGCAAACCTGCATTTTTCTGATGTTAATAGCCCTTTGCTTACAACCGTGGACTACATGTTTGAACAATTTAAGTAGGTAGCATAATTTTACTTGAAAGTCTTGAAACCAGGCGACTGTACCAATGGCAATAATAACAGAAAAAAAAAAAGTTGATTCACCCATTACTTGTTGTCAACTCTAGTTCCACCTTGTATATGTTCGTCTATTAGACTCTAGACAATATCTTAATCTACCACATTAAACGATAACCTATCGGAAGATCTAATTAAAAGAACATTACAATACAAACAGTTTAATTAATCTAATATTTTATTTATCGGCCTGTGGTTTCTAATCAAATTCTACGCTTATCTGGTAAAGGGCTATTCACGAACGGCCAAAGTAAGGCCAAGTACCATTTCGAACCAAACACATACGTCATGTTACATCTCCAATTCTTCTTAGGTATTTTCCCTATCTTATTGTCATAGGATGTCATTCCGTTTAAAGCATTACTCATATGATACCACAATAAACTAAAGGAAACGAGCAAAATACATAGATTGAAGTACCAGAACAGGGCATATAGGTGTTTCATCATCTCTAATGGACTCATTAAAGTAAAAATTGGCAGTAGAATCCGAACGACAGTTAATGTAACATCTATTAAACTGGTAAATTCAAATTCTGATACAAGAACGAAGTAATCAAAATACATCGAGTATGATATCCCTATCAGCATATGAGTTAGGAAGCAGATGAAATACCGTAAATTGTAGCGTCCAATGCAGTGTGATAGGAAGACGCAATGGTGGTCTCTTCCTAATATGCAAGCATTGCACTTTACACAATGCCAACTGTCGACTGGCCTCATCTGTTCGCAGCTATCGCAATACCTCCCTTGTCCGTTGTACGTCGTAAGTCTCGAATCAGTGAATACGCTTAGAAGCAAATTACCAAATACATTTATAAAGAAATAGATCGATAGAAGGACTAAGATGCAGTGTGCAGTGATACCAACGTTGAATATTTCTGAGAACCTTGGACGAACCACGGTCATCTGATACGTGAAATATGCGAGTGTTAAGACTGTTATTAATAAACACGCCAGTCTCTCAAATATTCTTTCTAGAGTTTTCGTTTTGATCATTGTATTAATTGTTGATGCTTTACGATGAACATTGTTTAACAACACTAACAAGGGCATTTCAAAATACAAGATGTCATTTTTGACGTCTTTCAAAAGTAGGTATGTAGATAACAAACGAAAAATTAAAATTACGACTAATGTTTGTAATGTTAAGGTGCATTCAGACCAAGCGAACATTCGCTATTCTAACCTCCCACTCTACAAAATTCGATCGTTACACAAAACGTGATTGGTTGATTTCGTAGAGCGGGCGATAGAACAGCGAATGCTCTTTTGGTTTGAACGCACCATAAGATGCGTGCAGACCAAAATAATATTCGTTATTCTATCCCCCACTCTACGAAATCAACGAATCACGTTTCGTGTAACGATCGAATTTCGTAGAGTAGGGGGACAGAACAGCGAATGCTCTTTTGGTCTGCATGCACCTTTACAAAACTCAAAATAAACGATAGATATTCAGAGCAACAAGGTTTCGATGTACGTATTTAGGACGTCTTCCTCACACATTCTACAATAGGCCTGGACTATACCTGTGCTGTGAGTTCTTACGTAAGTTGAGGGACGGAGCTATACTAAGGAATGAGAGGTGAATATCGCTATCTCATTCCTTAGTATAGCTCCGTCCCTACAACTTACAGGTGTAATCCCAGCCATATACTACAAATCGGCGCAAGCCAGCATAATATACAGTGTGTGTCTTTCATAGCGACATTGCTTTAGAATCATTCCCTTTTCCTAATGGGCAGAATGGGCACCCTGTATGTCATCATCATCATCTCAGCCATAAGACGTCCACTGCTGAACATAGGCCTCCCCTCTGGACCTCCACATGTACCGGTTAGATGCGACCTGCATCCAGCGTGTCACGCACCCTGTATGTATTGTTTTAATAATAAAATAATGTATACGCCTATAATTAGATAGTTAATTGTATAATAATATTAGAGCTATTCTGGAACATTTAAAAATGCTTCAAAATCTGAGGTAAGTATTAATTGAGAAAAAGTTTTAGTCACCTACGTGCATCACGTAATTGAGAAAAGTTTCCATCGCTTGCATCAATTTAATAGTCTAGACGAAAAAATACAAAGATAAGCTATCTATCACATAGTCAGTGATGATTAAAAGACAATCAAATGCGTTTAATCTATTTAATCAATTAAAACATAATGAGACATCACTTAAGTTATCTGTTCTTAACTACATTTATCTGGCAAAGGACTATCTACGAAAGGCCATAAGATAGCCAAATACCATTTAACACCAAGTACCCGTAGAACATTTTTCCTCCAGACTGCATTTTTAGGAATGATTCCGCTATGATATTCGTATGACGTCATTCCTTTTAAAACATTATCCAGGTGAAACCACAATAAGCGGCCGCATAGTAAGAAAATTACTACCATAAAGTACCACAATATAGCAAATAGGTGTTTTTTCACTTCCCATGATGGGCTCATAAATAAATATGACGGTTTTACCATTTCACCTATACACACAGTAATATCGAGAAAACTGTCGAAATTATATTCGGAAGTTATAGCGCAACAGTCGTAATATATAGCAAGGCCTAATGTAATTTCAAAGTGAATTAAAAAACAGAGGAAGTATCGCAAATTGTTGTGTCCAATGCAGTGCGATAAGAAAAAGCAATGGTGGTCTCTCCGTAGTATGCAAGCATTGCACGTCTTGCAATGCCAACTATTCTCTGGCTGGTTTCCATTACAACGCTTGCAATACCTTCCTGTTTCTGTTCGTTTGTAAATGTTTGACCTGGAGTCCACGAGCAAAACCATAATCATGTTCCCAAAAACATTCACAAAGCAGTACGTGCAAAAAAGAGTGTGGAAATAAAACTTGGTGAAACTAAGGTTCCAATACTGCTGTAGCTTTGGCCTCATCACTACCATATGGAAAGCGAAGAACACTGCCGTTCCAAATACTACGAGAAAACAAACGATCCTTTCGTAAGTTATTTCTATATTCTTCTTTTTAGTCAGTAATGAAACCATTTTACGTGCATTTAGTAAGTTTATCACAAAATGTCAAACTTTCATGACTGACAGCCATTTCATTACATTTTTTTTTTATTGACTTCAAATAAAAAAGGTTGCAGTGCTTAATTAAATGTGCTTATAATATAACCGCCAAATGAAAATAACCAAGAATAGGCTCCTATACTTAATGCGCTTACACATCCTTACTTATTTGATCTACAAGCGGACTATCCACAAAAGGCCATAGTATAGCAAAGTACCATCTTGTACCGAAAGCACGCGCCATATTTTTTCTCCAGTTTGGTTTCTCTGGAATCATTCCTTTTTTGTACTCGTACGACGTTATGCCCCTCAAAGCATTCAACCAATGAAAGCAAAAATAATAGCCGAAGAGAACGAAAGCGATGATATTCATGTACCAAAACATTCCGTAGAAATATTTCTTCATATCAAATTGCGGAATTAAAGTATAACCTGGCTTAAATACCTGAGCGAGAATGAACGTCATATCTATAAAGCCAGCCACGTCGAGTTGTTCCATAGCACAGTAGTCATAATAGATCGCGAGCACAAAAGATATCGTGGCATGAGCCAAGAAACAATTGAAGTATCGCAAATTGTATCGTCCAATGCACAGCGCTAAGAAGAAGCAGTGGTGATCCCTCTGTAGTATGCAAGCGTTGCATATTGTGCAATGCCAGCTGTCCTCAGGTTGCTTCTGCTTGCATTGATCGCAGTACCTGACCGGTCCTTTCCATTCTCGGCAATTCTTCAAACCCGAATCCATAACAATACTTAAGATCATATTTGCGAAGACGTTTATGAAGATGTACGTGACGAGAAGAGCATGCAGACAATGTTTATAAAAAGTAATGCCCCACACTTTTTGTAGTTTTGGGCGCATCACCATCATTTGGAAAATGTAACACATAGGTGTCACCCCAAATACTATGATGAAACATGTAATTTTTTCAATTGCTATCAATAGCGTTTTTGATATCATTTTCCGTGAAAATTCCTACACTTATGTTGACATTGACAGCTTCAAATACAAAACAAACCAATAAAGGCGGTTTAATGCCTTACAATTTTTTTTTTTCAGAATGTGAATTACATTATATTAAGCCACGTTTCCACTTAGTGTTCTCAGCGAGCATTCACGTGTTCGTCGGCTGACGAACGAACATTTTGCTATGTGAAATCCTGTTTTCATCTATCCAAGAACGAACGAATGCTCGCTCAGAACACTAAGTGAAAACGTGGCTTTATTCAACATACTGCGGTGTTAACCCACGAACACTAAGTGGAAACGCGGCTTTAGGTACCTAATCATTTATTTAGTTGAAATCCGGGGTTTTTATGTATATTTATTATAAAATATACATAATATTTAGAACATTCCGTTTTTTTTTTTTATTTTTCTATCAGTCGTGTTTAACAAAACAATTTTGACTTTTGACACATTGTCAATTTAAACGGGGGTTGGGGACTAAATTGATTTTTAAAAGTTATTAATAAAATGTATTTCTCGGCAATCGGTAAACAACGTTTTAGAGAGAAGATAATGAGTTTCGCAGTACTTCTGCTGACTCCTGTTTACTTTTTGTTCCAAATATGTATCATAAGACCATATTTAATAGTGCATCTCGATTGGGGTCCGATGAAGCACTTATTTCACATTGTCCTTGCTAGCTACTTATTCACCAACGTCGCTGGAAACCTGCTATTTTGCTGGCTAAAAGACACTCGCGTGAAACACCCCTACCGTGGAACTGGAGACTTTTGTGAATACTGCTACCAGAAGCGACCGGCGGACAGTTGGCACTGCCACATTTGCAACGCTTGTATTCTAAAGAGAGACCACCACTGCTCCGTATTGGCACGCTGCATTGGACGGCGAAATCTACGGTACTTCATATGCTATTTATGCTACCTCTCCATCTCGATATGCTACGCCACGTATTACCATTACGTAGTAATTAGATCCGTGTTTAATCTCAGAAGGTTTGCTAGGACTACTTCAAAAATTTTCAACCTGCAAGATTGGAGTTTTTTCGCTTATAACTCATGGATATTCCGAGATCGAATGTTAGTGTCTTTATGGTATGTAAATTTAATAATTTTGCCGATCGCCGTAAATTTGGCACTGTTCCATTTGTACAAAGCTTTCAAAGGCTTGACCTGGCACGAGTATTTAAAAGGTGATGCCCCTTTGGGATCTCATTGGAAGAAAAACTTGATCTATGTATTTGGTAGAAGATGGTATTTAGCCATACTTTGGCCATCGGTAAATAGTCCTCTACCATATTGTAGACGTTAGAGAGATTGAACGTCAAATTTTAATAGTTATTATGTTTGAACTTTTACAGATACATTCGTGACGTTATTTTTATTCTTTTGTAATTTATATATTTTAATACATATTTTGTTTTGAAAATGTTTTTTTTTTAGAATTGGCTAGCTGACCTACTGTATTATTATAGAAAACAGTAAGTAATAGAGTTTCATTTGTAACTTGAAGTAGCATATTGCAGTTTGCAGTCATATTGCAGTGAAATTAGGTATGTACAGCCGTGTTTTATTATCTTATTTAAAAGAGACGGGTATCCGCGAATTGCTATCGCGCACTACATGTGCTAGTCCCGTGCTGCCATAAACGACCAAATATGTATAATATTATAGAGATTTGTTGGCGTGGTTAGCAGCTACGTTTTAAATTCTCATACATAGTGTACTGTAGTAAAGATTATAATCTTTCACACCTTTCGAACCGAATCAGGAATAAGCCGCATAAACATACATTATTCTCTACACGAATTCAGCAAAAAAAAAGTATACCGTAGATAGTTGTCTATTAGTCTGCCAAGCTTAAGACATGCCAATGACATGTACTGTGACTGTCAGTCAAACTTACCAAAACTTCAATGTCTCATAAAAAACAAGAAGATTTAACTGCTCTGTTGGTGCTTCAAAAAATCCAGTGCAACTTTGTGATTTTCATATTATTACCCGCGTATTACTGGTTTGGGATCACTGTGGGGTTTTCCGAGCTTCTGAAGCTGTCCATTATCTGCCCCTGCACTTATTACTTCCACGTCATCTTCGCAACTTACTGCTTCATCAACATCGCTGGAAATTTGATCCTCAGCTTTTTAACTGATTCGCGCTTAAAGGATTACCACGGACCTGGGACGTACTGCGAAGAATGCAATCAGAACCAACCAGCGGACGTAAGGCATTGTAAAGTGTGCAATGCTTGCATCATTAGGAAAGATCACCATTGCTGTTTCCTTGCGCACTGCATTGGACGCAACAATCTCCGGTATTTCATCTGCATGCTTGGACACTTGGCTCTAACCATGCCTTATTGCTTTTACTACAACTCCTTATATATAAAATCAGAATTTGATATTCGCTCTTTCATAGAAGCTTTGATTATAGTTCTGAAGCCACAATACAGGTATATGATACCTAATCCACCGGAATTGAAAAGAATTGCATTAGTGATACTGTGGCTTGTTGATTTTTTTCTCTTACCGTCTTCAATGTATTTTCTTTTTGTGCATATGAGAAATGTTCTTAGAGGGTTGACTGCTTATGAGTATGTGCATGGGAAGGCGTCAAATAAGGCGCATTGGACAAGTAATTTGGAGTATGTGTTCGGTACTAGATGGCACTTGGCTATACTCTGGCCTTTTGTAGATAGCCCTCTGCCTGATAAACGTAGTTAATAAATTTTAAACATATTTCACTGTAATTTGAATTTAATTTCATAAGCATTTTTTAAATATTAGTTATGTGACGATTATTGACACTTATATATATATTCTAATTTAACATAGCGGACACTAGTCGTCGCAACATGAGGTTTCAAACATTTGCTGAACTTTCCTCTGTGTTATCATTATCACCGTAAGAAAATAAGATCGTAAGCGTATGGATTATCATCCATCCATACACTTACACGTTATGGAAAAAATCATGGAACGGTAAGTAAACATCACAACATTGAGAGGTAATCGCCACGCAGGTAAGTGGGTTGGCGATCGCACTATGATACATCATGCTGCCGCCAATCATCAATCTTCGATAAATAAATGACACTGAAAATCCCTTAGCCGACTCTTACGTCACCCACGCGAAGAGTTGGAGTGGTGACAAATGTATTATTAGTGCCACCTCGCGGTTTTTCACGTGAATCTATTTTAATACGGTCAAAAATGTATACATATAGGACTCGACTGCATAACTTTATAGACAGCCTGCCTACGAGCCACGCAACTCTTGCGCAAGCAACACCATGTCGCATGCTAATGCACAGGAAGCGTTCGACTGCCGGGAGTGGACGTGACACTTATACCTGGACTGATTATGTATCTTATAACAATGGGATAAAGTCTAACATTATCGTACCGTCTGGCAGTTCATTGTTGTACATTTTTACAGGTAGGTGGTATGTCAAACATGTACCAATATTTTGTTGTTGCTAAAACCCACAAGCTCACTTATTTTTTCTTGATTCAATCTTTTTACATATTTTTATGTAGCGTATATACATATATGCATTATGCACATCCTGATCTGCTTGTTAAATTTTATAGATGCTTGAAATTCCAAGGATATACACAGGGCGTCCCAAAGTTATGGGACATGAAGGGGAACCTTAAATATCGTAGATAGTGTATTTTGCTGAAAGAAGACTTAATGTTATTTTTATAATTTAGTAATAGTGCATTCAAAGTTTTTCAAAAAATTACTTGCTTCACCCGGAAATCAAACCAACTTCAATTTTTTTCGATGTTTGAACCAAACTTGTTTGGTTATTCTTTCAGTTTTAGATACTATATTTCATAAGAAAAATAGATATTTTTTATCCATTCATTCGAATGACATCATAAAATTACGAAAAAAATTTTTTTCGTATTATTGTAGGTTCGATGCCTAGAAAAAACATTTATTTTGGATTTTTTTTTCAATGCAGTATTATTAAATTTTCAAAATAAAATAAAGTCTTCTTTCAGCAAAATATCCTATCTACAATATTTAAGGTACTTCCCCTTCATGTCCCATAACTTTGGGACGCCCTGTATATATACAAATAAACTTGAAAGTGCTCGTTTTGTTGTCAGAATATAAATAGCATCTTCCCTAACCCTTTCCGACCGGTTTGATATAATCCTGCAAATTACTTTGCAAAAATCCTGCCACCAAGTAAATTGTATTTTCGAGCTCAAACATATACCGATCGAATCTGCAGACACTAGCCGACACGTAAAATTAGCAAATACCTTAGGGCGGCCGCATCAGTCAGTCGCAAGACAGCGTTGAAGATGGCGATGTATTTTGGTGAGAGTAGGTGCACATGTAAGTTCGTAATTTCGTATATTTGCGGTAACAAACATTCTATTTATTGATTGATACTTACTCTTAAAGAGTTAAACGTTTTTATTTAGCACAAATTAGAATAAAATTAAGTGATTTTGTGTAAACAATATGCCCGTAAATAATAAGTGCACAAAATTGTAGGTTCGGACGGAGCTCGTCATAAATATTTGCACGGATATGCATAGCATAATCGGTCTTTGCGCATAAAATGAAACCAAGAAAGATAGTCATATGTTTTGAAGAATTGGTTACATATTTCGTCTAATTCGTTAGGTATATATTTCATCGTATTTTAATTAGCGTATCCAAGGAACTGGGTTAATAATATCTTGTATTTTCATCTTTGTTAGGCACTCCATAGGTGTCCATACCTAATATCTCTCGAATTGCTTTGGCCTTGCTATTATGAATGTTGCTTTTTTGAACTCTTCTTAAGTTTTGCTTATTCGTGGATGAATGAAGAAAACACATTGTAGAAGGACGTCCAATCTTGATAGTTTCCGGTAAACTTTGCTATGTCTATCTTCGGAAGCTTCACATCATCACTAAAGCTAGTTGCGAGATTACTGCTAATTCTGCTTGTGCACGACGTAGTACTTTCTAGCATAAGCTTTTTAAGTATTTAACCACAAACATTTTCTTGTTTGGCTATTAAAACCCGTTAATTCCGTTCACATCTTTAAATCTATTGTTGAATTACTGTGGAAAACTCAATGTGTAGTAAATATCGTTTTTTTTTCTTGTGTGAATATGTATAATGTAATGTAATTTACAGATTCTTCGTTTTTCCCAGTCAGTAAAAGTATATATTGCAAAAAGTACTGGTTATTACACGTCGACTCCAAAAAATCGTCGCTTTAATCCATTCATCATATTATTATTAGCATTGATAATACATTTTTGTCTTCTCGAAATCATGAAGTGAAAATTTTGATTTTTATTTTCTAATTTACTGTCTAAAAGTAGCTTTCACATTTAAAACTCATTTATTTACGTTTGACATCCATCGTTGGGTCACCAATTTACATAGGTGTGCGAAAATTCAACTCAATCTGCCCAGTAGTAGTGTCGGAGTAAATCGGTTGTAACAGACGGACAGATTGACACGCCAGTGATCCTATGAGTGCTCCGTTTTTTTTCTTCTTGTGGTACGGAACCCTAAAAATATAAGATCGCTTATAATAGGAAGTTTTTTCATAAATAATGTGTTTTATTAATGTTTTTATGCATGTCCATACTAATTTGCAAGATCCTGCATTTACGTATAGATCCTGAACGTCACTTTCGTGCATGCGATTTTTTTAATGATAAAAGGCAATTCGATTTATTTTTTATTTTTTCGTCGCGGTGGTTCTCGCTGCGCGCAAGGCGAATTTGTCCGGATAAGGCAGTGATCGGACGAGCCGAGAGGTGCATTTACTGCGATGGTGTATCCGTCCGGATGCGTGGTCAGAAGACAGAAGGTCAAGCAAGGAGCTCGTATGGTCCTCGATATCTGGTATTCTCGTGGGAGAACGTACCAGTTGTGAGAGCCCATAGGCCAGAGAAAATTCGTGAGCAGACCTTCCCGCAAAGTCGGTGGACCGGGAGCCCAGCCACTCAACGTGGTGGGCGTTAAAGTCCCCCAAAATCACCAGCTCCGCGGATGGGTACTGCTCAAGCACTCTGTCGGATGTCGACTGTATGTGCTCGAAGAGTCGGGTTGTCTCTGTGTTGCCACTGTGAGACCTGTAAAGGCACGCGTAGACTCTGGTGTGGCCGCCGTAGTCCACACGCACCCACAAAACTGACAGGTCCCTGTCTTCAAAGGCAAGAAGACGACGACAGCATACATCCTGCCGGGCGTACATACATACACCGGCGTGTCTCACGAACTTATGTTCGAGTGTATAGCCGGGGTACAATAGGTACGATATATCCGCCGGGCAGGATATTTGCGTCTCCGTGAGGAAAAGTATGGTCGGCTGCGCAGTTTCCAGGTGGCAGTGGACTGCGTTTAGGTTAGAGTGGATACCCCTGATGTTGCAGTAGTCCACTTGTGTGGATGGAGATGCCGCTGAAAGTCCAAACTTTTTCTGTTTTCGCGCCATTATAGTGGGTGTACTTAATCCTAAGAAGGGTTCGGAGTGCCGACGACTCAAGGGACAAACAAACGGAACAAATCTGGCAGGGGACAGCGCAGGTAGTGCGGTCTGCAGGCACGGCGTACGGAAGGGCCCCCGGTCCCCCCCTGTGGCAGCGGCCGGGTCCACTCCGGTCTCCTCCTCCGGCACGACCACTACTCCAGGGATTTTGCGCAGGTTGGCGGTTCAGCCTCCCAGGGCGGAGATTACGTGGTTCCTGGGTTCGGGAACCCTACTGACCTACGGGCGGCCAGCGGTCAGCCGTTTCACCGGGTCTCCCTGATAGCCGCACCTGCATGCCGCGCCAACACAGGCCGAAGCCAGTATTGTCAGTTCCGTAGGTCCCCCCGTCGGCAGCACTCCGTACCCTCGTTGAGCCTGGCTACCTTACTC
>JALPQI010022121.1:0-23641 GCA_025490895.1 Thaumatotibia leucotreta
AAAGAAATACAATCTAAAACTTTTAATTCAACTTTTTTACCAAACATACACAAATTAAATAACATCACATGTCTTAGTTTTTGGTTACATTAACATTCAAAAAACTCTTGAAGAGAGTAAAAAACTATTTTCTATTAGGTACTTAGTTATTTTGACATTAAAACTAGTATCTTTCTCTTCATCTCTAATAGTTTTTGGTAGTTTATTATAGGCTTTTATGCACATTACATAAGGGCTAGAACTGTGCATTTTTAGTTTAGATGCTGGCGTCGGGATATTGTTTCTAGGGCGTAGGTAGGACGTTGTTGAGTTACTTGGTGCTGGAAAAAAGTGTTTATATTTTCTCAAGAATTTACAAAGCTCTAGTATGTACAAAGATGTCAAGGTTAAAATGTTAAGTTTGAGGAAATGTGGTCTGCAACTTTCCGTCTGTTTTATGTTAACTAAAATCCTTATGCATTTCTTTTGTAGCACAAAAAGATCAGGCACGTTAGTACTATTTCCCCGTATAATGATGCCATACCGTAGCCAAGAATGGGCAAATGCATGATAGGCACATAGTGCAGTTTTTAAGTCGGTGTGTTTATTCGAGCCTTCGGGGATGGTGAACCATGTCCTTAAGGGTTCAAATCTTTTTCGAAATCAGCATCAATTTCTTACACATGACTTTTACTTTACATAATTTGGACCGATGGCTTGCCCTACCGCAAACTACGAAATCAGCAAATTTCTTTTCCGCATTTTTTTTGTCATTATAGCAAATAACAAATATGTCATTAGAGTGCCAGAGGCAAATCCCTGAAATTTACGAACTTAGGTGTCCACGGTAGCAGATCTGGACCGTAGTGGACGCAGCAGGTGGTGTGGGAATACTATGATACCTGAGTACTATTGTTATTATACCTACTTTAGTTTGGAGCGCAGCGTCAACAAACTGTATACAGTTTGGCGAACACTTTATTTGTAGGTATTTTGTATTTTCTATGTTAAATAAATTAAAAGAAAAAGTTAAAATCCATTGGATGCGGGCTGCACACGATTGATCCTAAGCATGCTCGGAGGAGGCCTACAGCCCGTCGGGGATCTCAGCTGACAATGACGTTGAATTTCCCTTTCCAGCCAAAGACTTCATAGTCTACTGGATCAAACAGCCCGTCAGTTACGACGACTTCAAGTTCGCCAAGCCCAAGGCCCGCTCCGTGCTCTACGGTCGAAAGGACCCGCTAACGCACGCCGACCGCCGGGTTGAACACATGTGGTGTCCTTTCATGACACCCGTAAAGAAGTGAAGGTTAGTATTAGGTTGAATTCTGTGGCCCTAGTAGCAGGAGATAAGTTAATAATATAATGAGAATGACAATATATTCGTCATCAGATATATCGAAGCGCCCAGAATGTTCACAAATATCTGAGCACGCCTCTGTTGTCTTGGTATTAGAGTGCATGTTCAGATATTTTTGAGTACCGTGGCAGCTTCGATATATTTGATGGCGACTGTACGTTTCTGTAACGGAAGAATTTCTAATTAGGAGCATATCAGCATACATTGCAATTTGAAATATTATATCTTGTAGTTGAGATGTTACGGTTTAAAAAAACTGTGTAGAAAACTAAAATTTATAAGTACGGTTTTTATAATAAATACGGGTGTACATTTGGAAACTTCGTTTATATATAAATTATAAAGTAATTAAAAGTACAAATCAAAATATTTAGTTAATAAATAATTTGATTTGTACTTTCGCAATATGTTCAATAGATGGCAGCACCAGTTCTCTCTAGCTATTCTAGAAAACTGTAAAGTATTCTAATAGGAGGTGCAGGCATGTATTGCTTGCCCTCAGATAATGGTCAAAGGCGCCTAGCCTTGTAAGGGATTGCATATACCCGAGAAATTTGACCGGTGGTTGCTAAGACCGAGTGGCCGAGGGGTACAGGCATCAGCCGCGAAAGCTGAGTACGTGGGTTCGATCCCCACCTCGGACATAGGTGATCTTGGTCGTTTTTTCTTTGGTATATGACATCTAATATTTATAATTTATATAGCATTAGGTAAGTAGTGTGACTACTGGAGAAAAATTAAAAGTACAAATCAAAATATTTAGTTAATGAATAATTTGATTTGTACTTTCGCAATATGTTCGTTTATATATTTATACCGATATAAAGTATCAAAACGCAATCCTAATTTATATCGGAATTAGTATTGTTTTCAATCAATTTGTAATACGACTAATAAAGATTTACGGCTATAAATTGTAGCATAGTTGTAAACGGCGGCTAGAAGAAAAGCAATGTCTCAAAGCGGCCATCTTTGTTCCGTTGGTATGATCAGTAGTTTATTTCATATTTTTGTCCGTGCTAGCAAAACTACTACACTGACAAATTCCTATGCCAAAAGGGTCAAGATATTTTCGTTCTACTGCTGTTAAACGGATACTAAGAGGTTTCAAAAGGAATACTGTCGTAAAATGTACTGGAATTTATCTAGTTATTTGACCTACTAAGAAATTTAATTAAAATATATTTCGCCCAGGTGGCTTTGATGATCTCGTTTTATCTATTTATCGTGCACTTGCATATTTGTTAGAATATGGCGGTACTGACGACAAACGATTAGACGCGGTACCGTCATAATCCTACAGGTGGCTTATAATGGTTCCCCTTTTATCGTTTATCGTGCTATGCGTTACTTTCACACTTGCATTTTTGTCAAAACGTCGGCATTGACAACAAACGATACAAATGGGACCATCCAGGCTTACGATGGATGGATGTAATAAATATTGGTAGCGTCGATATTGTTTAAAATTTTCTGGCCTTAATGTTTTGATTTGGTCAGTTGGCTTGTCCGCGTAGATTGTTTATACAGGGTGTGGCCTGTAATAGGAGCAAAAAATGAAACGGTACACTAATAACCCAATAAATAGTCATAATTTAATAGTTAAAACTTAAAAAAAAAAAATTTGCAAAAAAAAAAATATTTTTTTCCTTTTTTTTATGTAGTTTTACTGTAGTCGACTTATACCAAAAAAGTTAAATCGGTGTAATAAAAAAAAAATTTTTTTTTGCTAAAACAGTTAAAAAACCATGAGTTCAAAAAAACTTTTTAGCTCATTTAGTTTTATGTCCACTGAACTACCAATATGTTTAATCATTAATAAGGTACAATGTTGTGATACCTAGATACATCACTCATAGGTCGTAACTTTAACATACTGTTTCTCCTTAATGGATAACTTTAAAACACTGGGACCTTTTGCGAATAACTAGAGGCAGTCAGAGGAGTCTTCCATTTGATTTTTTGCTCCTGTTACAGGCCACACCCTGTATATGTGTATAGACTAAGTAGGTATATTAATTGATAATTACTCGACATGTTTCGATCCATTTAGAGGATCCTCATCAAACCGGCGACCAAAGCCCGACATGTACAGCGGGCTTGCGCTCTGCTAGAGCGGGTAGGTATGTTTATTTATGGTGAGATACTTTTCCTCTAAGACTAGTACCAGTAAGAGAATTAGGAGTTGATACTTGATAGTTGTCAAGTGGCGCGTCGTGGCCTCATCGGCATATTCCGCATAGCTTCTCATACGGATACACAAGTATCTACCGACTCTTTGGGGCACCCAGGCGTCAACGGAAGGAATAATGGAGTAAAACGACTATCTTTAACCGCACAAAAAAAAATCACTATACGTTCGTAATTTTCCGAAATTCATCATCATCAGCCTATGATAGTCCACTGCTGGACGTAGGTAGGCCTCTCCTATTAACAATGCGTATATGCATTAGGAAGTAAATACCCATAATCGCCACGCTGGGTAAGTGGATTGGCGATCGCAGTAATGTGTCGACTATGATGACGCAGCTGCCCATCATCAATCTTTTACCAAATAATGGTCTCACTTCAATCCCTTAGTCGACTCTTACGACACCCGCAGGAGGAGTTGAGGTGGTGACAAATGTATTCTTACTGCCACACGGCGACACGGCCAATTTCCGAAATTGCAAAGCTTTAACCGAACCGTAGGTATCGAAAATTACCAGTAGCAGAGCAGAATTAGCATCTTGGACAGGCCTGTTAAAAATTTTGGTAGCCAAGAACGTGGGCCGCCTGAATATAAGCCGCTATGCTTCTGTGTTGGAGAAGTTCTCATACCGAGACCATATAAACATGTACATTTAATACGAGCTCAAATATGCCCCAAAAACGATCCTGCAATGGGTACGATATATATAGTGCTTTACCTTAACACGGCACTATGTCGGCAGCACTCAGCACAACGTCTTTGACAAATTAAAAATTATAATTATAATAAATAAATATAGCCAATCGAAATTATGATGGCCAACAGTCATGGCTATTTTTAAATACCTAGCGGTTTATGTTTATTATATGTAAGGTACAGTCGGGTAATTTCGAATGTTAAAAATGCTCGAGTAATTTCACGAGGCGAATCTTGATTTGATGGATATAATTATGACTTTATATGACTTTCGACCGGTCGCATCTAACCGGTACATGTGGAGGTCCAGAGGGGAGGCCTATGTTCAGCAGTGGACGTCTTATGGCTGAGATGATGATGATGATGATGACTTTCGAAATACCTGCGCCCTATATGTCACCGTAAGTAGAATGATAAGCTTACCCACTGCACTGGGTGACACCTCTAAACATTATTTCAGGACCGTTTTTGAGAAGCAATTTTATACATTGTATTATTTGTATGATTCAGGGCCATGTTTTATTTGTTCGTATTCGTAGTTATTGTATTTATTTTAATAAGGCGATAAGCTATCTACTTATACTAGTTATATACACTCGCGGTCAAAGAATAAGAGTAAGGTGTAATTATTAAAGGAAATACTGCAAACGGGTTTATTTCAAAGAGAGTTTTCAAGTATGTACGGATATGTAGAAATAGAAATAGAATTGCCGCAGCTAAGGTGTTAACATCAGATTAAATGGTAATTTTCCTAAAATTAAACAAATAATCGTTACACTGATTTGAACAGGCAAAATTTTAGACTTGGAGAGAAAATGTTTGGAAATAGGAGCTTTTGAAACAGGACTTGCTATTTTTATATTCACGGAGTTAGCTGATGAATTCTCAAAGTCCACTTTGTACACGCTGTGTTATAATATGCGCCATAAGTTAGTATAATTTATATACAGGGTGTTTGGGATAGCGATGTAGGAATTTCTGGAGGTGGTAAAGGAGACTAATTGGAAGAGTTCGAACCCTATTTACCTTAGTCCAATATGTGACAGTTTTTTTTTTAATCACGGAACTAAAAACTAGTTGTGCTGGTAATTATCAATATCATCATGCTAGCCGCTAAATATCTTCATCTGATAAGAATCAATAAACAGGGGGCGACTAGAGAACGTGTTATTCAGGATGTTTGGCACTTGATTCTGTTATGGACTCACTAAAGTGATTTTGACAGGTCACGATTAGATCTTTGACGCCTTTCACGTTTATTGAAAACGCGTTGCTAATTTTTTTTGTTTTATGTGACGAAGGTAGATAACTGAGCTCTCAGCTCACCTGATGGAAAGCAGGAACTGAGGCCTATGCTATGGGCATAGTGACCAAGAAATCGCCTATGCGCTGCCGACCTGCCTGGCGACTTCCGTTTTGGACATAATCAATATCTACTGAATGTAATTTCTACAACTTATCAATTCTACCTCCTATTTTCTGATATCATGATATTTTATCAACGTGGAAGTTTTTATGCTTAAGGACGCAAAAATTGACAATACTAGAGTCTATAAGACTTCGGGTTTTTTGAGAGATTCTTGAAAATTAAATGTGCTAATAATAAATTTGGCAATATAAAAACATGTGGCTGTGATCGAAAAAGGTAAACCAAAATAGTTACGTAACATTTAATTAATATCAAACGAACATCAAAAACATGCCCTAAAACAACCAAACGCAACATTTCCCAGTTAAAGCCATTAAAGCAAGATAAAATATTTTATTAGTAAATAATTAGATGGCATCTTAATAATACTTAACAGTAGTTGACGGAATCTGGCTGGAATGTTATTATTTGATGTATCCCGTGATTGGTGAGACACACACGAAGTTTCCTGAGGTGACACCATTCCCTTACAGTTTTAAAAAGGTCTATGTATATTGAGACAGAGGTACAGTTACGATCTTTTAGAAAGGAGAGAGTAGGGACAGGGACCGAGTTTATATTTAAATCTAATTAGATAATTAATTAGTTGATACTATTAACCAGCTTCTGTGCAGCACGGTTGTTGGTAAATATAGAAGGAATTTAAAGTTAGGAAGGCATAAAACTAAGCCAACATTTTTAGGTTACGTATTCCCACGTTTTAATTCAGACTAAGCGGGTAATTGATGTTATCTTTTGTGTATATATTTTAATATAATTCTATATAGCCTACCTACTTGATTGCTCAATACTAGACGTGCATGTAAAATGTAGAAATAAAACTAAACCACATTCATAGCTCGCCCTGGAAAACTTCTACGATGCAAACTTAAAAATCATTACCTACCTACAGCCGTTTACATTCCCGAAACTCATAAATATACACATATGCATACCTAGATATACACATATGTATAAAAAGAATAGGGTTTAATATTATGTCAGTTTCCCTAAAAAAGTAGACAAACCTAGTCTACACACGCGACATTGTCATTCGATAGATTCAAGACTATCTATTAGAAATTAGTCGATGGATCGACACATTGTCAAAATTTCCTTTTCCCCTCACTAGCTCGTAAAGTGCTCGTTTATCCTTTAATACGAACGTGTAAAAACGCATATTATTCACTTGTGTGGCAAAGTAATGATCTTGGTTTTGGAATAACAGAACGTAAAATGCTCATGGAAATTGTTCCATATTAATGATAATTAAATAATTTATTTGAGAATTTAGTGTAAAATACAAACCTTTATATAATATGATGATTTTAACATATAAATCCTAAAATTCCATAAGTAGCAATTGTTTTAGTGAATGATGATAAGATGACTAGATGCAATCACAAAACGCAGAAAATGTCAACGTCAACATTGTCAAAGAATATTATAGGTTATAATCTTTATTTACCGACTCGAAGACGCATAAAAATAGTAAACTAAACAACTTTTAGGGTGTTCTGTTATAATTTTGTAAAAATAATGAATGAGAATGATTTAATAATGCATTGGCGTTGGTGTGCAACTACAGGAATGTGTTAAAATCGTGCTGCGTTTACTTTTTCGTGGTAAGTTTACTGCGACAAAATCTTGCATTAAATATATGATGCATTTGGAAAATTATTATCACTAACCCGATGATGATTGTAATGTGAACAAATAATTACCTTTTTTGAGTTTCCTCGCTATAGTGAGGGGAAAAGTTTTGTGTTACACACGGGTGCAAATGTATTTTACTTCTCGTATGTTAAAACACTCGCTGCTCAGGATTCTATTTTAGAACCACTCGCTTCGCTCGTGTTTCAACTATAGAATCCTTTCGCTTGCTCGTGTTTCAATTTCATACTCGCGGGTAAAATACAACTTTGCACCCTTGTATAACAAATAACTATTAATAGTACCGTTTGGTAGCCAAATTTCGTAACTGGCTATACTAAATAGGATATATGTTTTCCTGCCTGGTAGTGGGAAATAGGAATAACTTTCCCATCTCGTAGCCGGATTTGGTACAAACCTGGTAAAGAAAAGTCCCTATTTAAAGTCATTTCGAAGCGGGTTACGAAACTTTGGCTACCAAACGCTACTAAAGGTCAAAATTGTATAATTTCGATCTCATATTCCACTTGCCAAACGTTATCAAATATTTCTCAGCATCTTGCTTCGGTTCTGTATTTTATCCAGAATAATAAAATAAATGAAAAATGCGAAACCTTGGCGTGTCGAAGCCCTAAGCAGCAAAACTATTAAAAGACCGTGTCGCCAGCAGTGGCAAGTATGTATAATGTATTAGAGCGCGGGTGGCCGCTCGATACGGATCCGATATTATCTCGATATGAGATTTCTCGATCCCTTAATTAGTCTTAATGGGGACCGAACGCGAGAGCTTCTTTGAAACGCTTATGATTTCAATGCGTGAGGTAAACTCACTGAACTGCCATAAACCTTTATCTATACGCATTTGTTTTTGGTACCTTATGCTGAGGATTTAAAGTGCATATTTAAAATAACAATCTGAGGAGATGAGAGGTTTTTGAAATTGTATTTAAAATACGGCAAAGATATGTAAGCGGTAATATTATGTCGCTACCGTCGCACGCTGGCAAAAAAAAAGTCTACACGACTCATCCAGTTCTCTACTCTAGAACTTTGGCAAAATGAGAAGTAGCGAAAGATTGTTGATTTATAACGTCACTTTAATATAGTTTCCGTCTGGGTTGGGGTTCCAATTTGGTAATTGTATGTCAACGCCTCGCTGCATTATCCAGCATCAAGCAATTCAGTTCAGTTTCGTAATTGACACTTATTTCTTCACGATCCAAAAGATAAGTCATTATTGGTTGGACTGAGTGATCAACTCATTTGCGCTCAAGATATTAAAATGACATCTCCATCGCATTCACCGACACTGCGAACAAATATAATTACTGAAGCTGCTGATATCAGTTATATGACTAGGGCAATACTAATCATAGATAGAGTCTACCGCGAACATGAAAAATCGTAAATGTATGCTTCGTTGCGTTCATATTCATGCGTTGAAATGACAGAGACACACTCGAAATTTTCGAGCTTTCGCGGCCTACTGTATCAGTAATGTAGTTCCAATTTCCGCCACCCGCACTATACAAGTTTGTGGCCACAGCCGATAACGTTTTGTCGGCTTCCCGCTTGTTTTATGTCAATCGTTTAGCTTAATTAAGATCTGAGTTGTGCTCGGTAATCGGATACCTCGAGATTGCCGATACGGTCCGTTTCGAGATATAGTTTTGTTGGTGAGGGATCTGGTTCCAGTTTTCGATTATACTTCGTTTGCTTCATAATACCGTTACACCTACAATTAGTGAAAATATCATTTGTGATTTTTGTAGGTTAGGCATTATTCTATGTTCAACGAGTGAGACCGATATTTTTGATCTGCTAGGTCTTAAGTAATAGAAGCATAGGCTACCCGTATTTTATTTTGTTTACTTTATCCACTTCTAACTAGGTTTCCTCGTCTTGTTCAACGAATTTCCTTCCGCAAGCAATTCGACTCTCTGATGGGTAGTTCTATGCGATTATTCAGTCGCAACAATCAAGTCATTACCATTCCCAAATTATTGACGAACTGCGTATAAGTAGTGGAGTCATTTTCGGTTATCTTGTAGCAGACGCATGTTTGTCTGCTATTCTGGCATAATAGTCTTGTTTGCTTTTATAAAACGGTAAATAAAGTGGTCATGATAATGAACAAAAAAAACGCGTAACAAAATCGCACAGAAACACCGTGATGAACTCTCAGTCAAGATTTTGGTAATGGTGAAAACCAAATGTAAACTATATTTTCATTGAAACTAGGCTATATTACTTTCACTTATTTCTTATGTATGAGGGTTTTCAAAAAAAGTGTTTGTTACAGAGAGAGTAATTAAGTAAGTATTCTGTAAAGAAAATCTACGTGGTTTCTTTTTTTATCGTTTGTCGTCGCGTCGTTGTTATCACGTTCTATTTACCGTTTGCAATTGTCAAAATGACAGTTGCATCATAAACGTCGAACCACCTTGAGCTGCGACCATATATGACACGTCATGGACGTCTAACGCCAGCTCAAAAATGCCCCCAAAAGCAATTGTTCAATTGTGCCAAGATGGGCAGAACATAGCGCTTTTCTTAACACCGCGCATATTTCGGCGCAACAACTTTGTCAAATGTTTATAGAATATAGCCAATCAAAACTTTGATGGACCAATCACAAATATTTTTAAATGACGGTTTAAGTTTTTATAGGTTGATATTGAAATTCATTGCCGTGATACATTGAAGAAACCCACTGAAGTGTCACCCACTTGTCAACTAAAATTCAGGACCGTTTTTGAAAGGCAATTTAATATGGCGTGCGGCTTCCATGTGTTAGTTCGTAGACCTTGAGCCTGTGATGTGTATCTATAAATAAAATTCATGATGTACATACCTGTATGAGGCATCCTGACGAAAAGCCGAGCCTGAAACAGAGAAACACAGTTAAAACACTACAGCCACAAAAACAATCCTAACTTATCACTATCTCGACAATCTCCCGCCTAAATTCCAAAGTCAGAAACAACGACATCTTTATCGCTTTTTTCTTTTTTTCGTTCACGCTACACAAAGGCAACAACTCAACTGTGACATTCTGCCATGAAAGCGGCTCGTGATTAAACCTCCCTATTACTCGGCGATAACACGCTTAAATCATAATTTATTCAAATTAAAAATACTTATCAAAACATGATGCGGTACTAAATCAAGAATTAAGTGAGTCGGTGCGTGCCTTGGCGGCAAATCGATGGTATCGGGGGTACGATCACCGTGAAAATCCAAAAAATATGAATACAAAAAGTGCGCTTACACGCAAATATCAGTTTAAAATGCGTGCTCCGGAGGCGGGGTTAAGTAGGAAATTGTTTTACGTTGCCCGCGCTTGACCGCCGGCTAGTAATTATTTGCGCGTGACGCCTTCTGATTTTCTCTATTTAGGCATATAGTTTTTTTTTAATTTTTTTTTACCTTTTTGATTACTAACGGCGTGATTAATAAAAAAATAGGTAGGTACTACGTGATCATCACACTATGGGATAGATCTGCACATTTTGTGATTTGCTCATTTTGTGTAGCTTGCGCATTTTGCGACTTGCACATTCTGCTATCCATTAACCATTATAAAAATATTACGGACTTAATGCATTTATGATCCCACGGTTTTTTTTCGTAAGTTGTATTTTGATCTTTAACTACCACTTTTGGACAAATATTAGACCAAAATGTACGTATTCTAAATAAACTTTATAGATTGTGAAAAATCGGCGAATGAGTTGGTAGGTACTATTAAATAATTTACAAACGAAGTATCACTATAGTAAAAAGCTAAAGAGCAAATTTTCCCATTGTACATATGTCTGACTATTATATGCGAACATATACGCGACGGATTTGAATGTAGATTTTAAAAATGATTCAATTTAAGAAGCAGGTTTACACGTAGGTAAATAACCAGGGCTACTACCGCGAACTTCGAAATCCGCACATTTCGAGGATTGTTCTCTGCCACTCTAAACAAGGTGGCATTAGACTGAAAGAAGAAACCTCGAAATTTGCGGATTTCGAAGTTCGCGGTAGCTGCAGAGCCTGCAGAGCGTAGCCGAGGCGGGTTTACAGTACCTATTACATACAAATAACAACTTTTGACCGCACCAATATATATTCTTAAGTTAATTACCAAAACAAAATGTAACATTAACGTACCATTACGAAACCCGACCTCTTATTAATAATGCGTAAAAAGTAAAAACGATAATAAAAGATCATAATGTCCCCGAAACGGTGGTGACCGCGCTTGCCCGCTCCGCCATCTGATAGGACGGTGTTTTGCATAACGATAACTTAGTGTGGGGAAAAATGTATCGATATGCCTGTTTTTAGTTTTTCAACAGACAAAAAAATTATCAACTGTTTATTTCAACGATAAAATTTCAGAATAAAGGAGGAGTTTCTCAATTCGACTAGTAAGTTTTTTTTATGTTTGTTACCTCAGTAGGCTTATGATGGTACAGCGTTTAATCGTTTGTCGTTATGCCGATGCCGTCACGTTCTAACAAGTACGGAGGCGCGAAAGTTACGCGTAGCACGATATATGGATAAAACGGGATCATCATAAGCCTGCTGAACTTTCGACTGGGTGAACCTATTCTTATGATTCTATTTTTATTTGAAAGCTGATGCTCACCAATTGGACACTTTTTAATTTGGTCCAATTCTGACAATGGCATCTATGAGAAAACCATATAACATTACGACTCGATGGACTACGCTCTCTATCTAAAAAAATGGACCCAAAACTTTTGAAAACTGTTATTGATAACAATTTATTTCAAGCGCCCCGAAAATTGTCCCAAAGGGTAAAGCCAAGGATTTTAATAAGGATACAGAGATAGTTTGCAATTATCATCATATCAGCCAAAAGACGTCCACTGCTGAACATAGGACTCCCCCAATGATTGCCACAATGACCGGTCATGCCCCACCCGCATCCAGAGGTTGCATGCTCGCTAGCACTCGTACTTGGTCCGCATTAACTTCCTTGGTAATTCTGTGTATCAACTTAACCCTTAACCTTTTGTTTGTCGCTGTAAAAAAACTTTATTGAATTGATGACCTTCAAGTTAATAATTCATAATCCAATGGCTTGGAATAGATACATGACAAGGCATACGAAGTGTTAAATTGGCAGAGTACCATATAAGGCATATAATTTTACAATTCCTTTGTTCATTGGAATACTTTTAGATAGGTATCATTAATCATTATGAAAAAAACAAACGATTAACTAAAATCTCTGTATGTCTTTACATTACAAGCTAAATTGTGCCCACGTTAAACTTAATCGACGCCACTAAATAGCGGGTAATGAATGCATTAATACACCCCTAAGTGAGGGCGAGCGGAACAACAATATTATGGAAACTGTTTACCATAATGTGATACGACAAAACGGTGGCTATAGGTACAATAATAACGAATGGGGTAGTGGGGTTACCGTAAATCACTGCTGTGATTTAGCCGTGAGCTTTAAGTGTGCTTAGACTGCTTAGTTACACAGCTAGTATCTTTGATATTAGGTAATTCATACAGCTGGAGTAATTTGGGAAGGCTCTACGAGCATTAAACATAACCTCACTTGGTCATGGTTATTTCCATATCTATTATTGTAATAGGTACCTATACAATAATATATCCATACATACATACATATATTATTGTATTACCTATATAATAATATATGTATATGTCAACGCGTAGTATCCATAACACAAGCCTTGTTTGTATACATTGCTCCTAGGTCGATTTGTTAATTATTGTCCCAAGACATTTTATTAATTATAATAGGTTTTATTGAATATTTAGATAAATATATTTACAAATAAAATACCGAATAATATTTTATTTTTCACGAATTATAAGCACTTTGAAATAAAGGCCTCTAATGTTCAATGAAATGGGTTGGTGTAAAAGGTGAACAAAAAAATTTACATCTAATTTATGTAATGCTGCAAAATTATGTCTTTTATCAGAAAGTCACTAGAGCAACAATAAAAAAAAGCAATTGGCTGTTTAAAAAAAAACGTGCTAACCCTTACATTGACAGGTTAAAAAAATAACTTATTTAAAAATCTAGTCTCCTCGCCATTGAATAGAGTAGAAAATTCTATCGTTAAAAAAATACAAAAAAGGGGTCGATAAATATGTGCATTTTTATCTACGTTACCAATTTAGGGGTTAAAGCAGAGAAATTCAATTAAACCTTGCGGTAATTTTTACCTGATAAATAATCGGTACCTAATGATCTAATTAAATCGCGAAAGGTTGAAACTTATCATCATCACATCAATGTCACCCTCAGAGCGTGAGTCGCTTACGCTCTTTTTGACCTTATTTGTACCCAAATAATTTATAAAACGGTATAAATGCCTCCAGCATTAAGGGTCCTATTGGAGTGATTACTGTGAATGGCTATTTCAGTTTTGACGGCCACGATTAACGTGTTGCTCTCTCGCACTTGTGAATTCGTACGTACGTGCGACAGGGAGGTTGGAACGTGGATCTCGGGAGGCCATCGTCGTAAGGGTCACCCGTCACCGGTGCGCGATATCTTAACCGGCGACAGAGTTAAATTATACGCTCCTTTAAATGAATGGATCTGGTGACGGAGGCTGGGCCGGGTTCTGTATGATTAGAAAACTAATATTGCATCTATGTAGCCTAAGACAAAATTAGGGGTGCCTGTCGTGTCGCATAACGTCGATTGTCCTAATATTTTTTGGCCGAGAATGTATGGCATAATGTTACATGGCATACTACTTGTTTAGCCTACTTAATTTTGTGCATACACGTTTAAAATACCTACACCATATTTATTCTAATATTGATTACTCGAATGTCGAATGACCTAAAGCATAATAATCCTAATGTTCATTGTAATAAATATTGTTTTCCCTACTACTCGAACTGTCAATTTTCACTGCGCCTACTTTTATCATGTCCGAAATTTCATTCAAAAAGGCATTTTAATAACAACATGCAAAACATTTGAACAACAGGGTGAATGGTTAAAAAAAATGTTCAAGTAATAAACCAGGGTAAAACCGACGTGGATTGGTTAGGTTTCGAAACTAGGGCGGAGTGAATGGCGTAGTCTTTAAATAGTAAGTATTTTTAATCAATTGTTTATACATCCTCA
This sequence comes from Thaumatotibia leucotreta, assembly GCA_025490895.1. Taxonomy (NCBI): domain Eukaryota; kingdom Metazoa; phylum Arthropoda; class Insecta; order Lepidoptera; family Tortricidae; genus Thaumatotibia; species Thaumatotibia leucotreta. The sequence continues at coordinate 14,447 of JALPQI010022121.1, forward strand.
TACTTACAAAGCCAAAAAAAGGGGGGGCGGGGGGGCGAAGCCCCCCACCAGGGGGGCTCGGGGGGCGAAGCCCCCCGCATTAAAAAAGAAATAATCTGAACATCCCCTACCTTAACCTGGATAGGTTCGTTAGGTACCTTTTATCCCTTAGAGCGGAAATAGAAGCAGCGGGGCTTCGTCGACCGGTTCCCAGGTCAAAATTGCTCACTTAAATTCTTTGGGCAACAGGGCGAATTATTTAGTAATAGTTAAGTATAAGGAATAAAAAAATATTTTTAAAGCTAGTTAAAGGTAGGTAATCACTTTTAGTACATTAAATAGTAGGAATATCACCATTATGAACAATAATTTTTCGATACATATACATTAGACACAAAGATCATTAGAACAAACAATATTTAAGAACAACCAAGTTAGGATTAACAATTTCGTCATAACAAAAATATGCGCAACAATGTTTATGCCATACATTTTTCGGCGTAAAGTTGTTATGCGACAAATTTTTCGAAATAAAAACATTATGCCACCCGATATAGACCCCAAAATTAGTCTATATGAAGGGTCCACGGAAAGAACATGTCAAGTCAATTCAAATGACAGAAGGAAAAACCAACTTACTTTTAATAGAATAAGGTGTGAATTTGTCTTGATTTTTTTAAGCACTGGACATGTTTTCTCCGTGGACCCTTCATATATTAGTGATATTTCTCAGACAGGCCCTAAAATGACCATTGGGGTTCATAATTGATGAAACATTTTTACTTGAGCGGTAGGTTTATGATGGCTTCGTATTTATCGTTTGTCGCTGCTGTCAGCACGTTCTAATAGTGTGGAAGTCCGAGAATGGCACATGTCACAATAAACGTCGTACTATCATAAGATTCATAAGCATAAATCTCCTCGTATCGTATATGAAACAAGGTAAATACACAGATGCTCACAAACTATCAATATAAATATGTTGGCACAACCCTGTTACTGAGGTCGTGTTTCTTTTTATTATGTTTTGTGTGCATCTACTAAATCTGCATCTATCACTAGAATGATTTTACAAGAAAAATAAAATATAGGTACCTTCTAAATTAGTACAATTTGAATTTTGTACCTACATCTGCAGACAAACGAAATACGCCAAAAAAGAACTAATCCTAAATCCACGGAAACCCGCACGGTACCCCAACAAAACGCAAGCGCGATCTCAGTGGCGATTGCTGTTAAAAAACAAACTAGCTGGCTGATTAGCATAAACCGATGCCTCGGGACCCCCCACGGCTCCTCTCTCAATTAAGTTACTTGTCTTTTCGCACCGTGTGCGTCCCGCTTTATCGGGTGTCGTGTGGGCAGCCCTTTATTTTCAAAGAGAATTTTATGCTATTTTTTTAAATTGAGCTTTTAATTTGCGACTTGGGCGCTGATTTGTTACAGGAAGTTTGGTGATCAATGATATTGCGCTGGTTTTGGCAATCCGTGGTGTTGAGTTGTCATCTGTGGCTTCCTGAAAATGTTTCTTTTCACATTTTATGTATCCTATATTTTCGGACTGTAGGTACTCTAACTAATATCTTAAAGACAAGCAGAATAGAATATAGGTTTTTTAAGCTCGCATTATTTGAAATCTAAATACAAACAAGTACTCAATTCAAAAAAACTCTTGCTTAAGGTTTAAGGTTAAAAAATCAACGAATCACGTTTTGTGTAACGATCTAATTTCGTAGAGTAGGGGGTTAGAATAGCGAATGCTCGTTTAGTCTGAATGCACCTGTAGATGTCTATTTACACAAAAAACGGTATTTCACGATGTATGCATATTATACATACATCATACCTAGTCTGGCAAGTAATTCCCGTTAAAAAAGGCAAATATCAATAATGTAGCCGCTATGGGTTGGCATAGGAAACACACCATTATATATGTCCTATATTTAATTTATTTCTCAAATACACAGGCTAAAATAGAATTATTTCTAACCAGCAACTCCGCGATCAGTCTCGCGATTGGCGCGAGGTGAAAATTGCGCTCGCGCAACCAGCGGGGGTGGTCTCGCTGTGTGGCGATGCAAATGCGCGCTATCGCCGCGCCGCCCGCCGCCTGCGCCGCGAGCTGTGACACGCTGCGGCCGCCACACACACCGAGAGGATCTATAGATGACTATGACCTTTTATTTAACCTTATAATTGGCAAATTAAAAAAAATACCGCGTTCTGCTATTGCGTAGAGCAGAAAATTGTGTCTCTTAAAAAACACAAATGTCGATCGAAAAATTTGTGTGGTACATTGACAATTTAAGGGTTGAATGAGATTCAGTTTCTGCCTGTTATTTTTGACAGTTATTTTATGGAACTACTGCATCGCGATTTGATCGTGGTTTCACCGAGCCTCCATTGGAGCTCTGCGAGAGAAAGAAAACATAAAATATAAACAGCTATTTTGGTCTCTGGTTCAATGTCTGGCCTACCGACAACAGTTACGAACTCGAGATAACTTTTGCCGCAACTTAGTTTTGGAATGCATGGGGCTTAGCACATGATTAGTGCGATAAGCGCCATCAGCGATAATTTAATTTTATTGTACTTATAGTAGCCTAATAATTAATTAATAGTATAGCCTAGAGGTGCACTACAAATATACCGCCGTGTCTCTTTTTTTACGCGGTAGCAATTATCTTCTATTCCTTTTTTCGCTAATTCATTTTTGGTAGGTACCTAAGGGATTCTCGCTTGTCTCTCAAAGTCAACAATACTATCCAACTAAATCAAATCCAACAAATCTCACGGACGACTCCACATTCGCGTGTTCGCATTACGATTCGGTGTGCAAGGCAGCCAGGAGCCTGGGGCTTGTTAAATAGTTTAATGGTAATGAAGATATATACGCCCAGGACGGATAAGCGATACGATTAATATCTCGTTAATACGCGTACATTATTTGCATAGTAGCGGAATCGTTGCAATCATTCGGTGATTTCTGTATTTTTGATTTATAAATGAAGTTAAATTAAACTTACGTATATGAACTTCTGTCTGATTATGTAGCATGTGAAGAACGGTTTATGTAGTTAATTGATTTTATGGAATTTCATGTACCTACAAAATAAAAGTGTAGACTAACACATTCACTGCCACCCCCACTTTATTATAAGAAAATTGACGCACATGTGCGTTGGTGGTATTTGTGTTGAAGTGTAATCTTATCTAGTAGTAACGATAGTTTAAATTCAACTAAGTTCTATTTGAATAACTGAAACAGCCAATAAACGTTTAGTTTTGACACGATTGCCTACTAAAGAAATATAAAATTATCTGAAGAATTTGATCAGCATTTATACGCTATTCCGTACGACATTGATACAAAATATTGTTATCTTTCATTCGATTAGAATAAATTCTTAGTGACCAGTTAGACAGGTCTAAAGCCTGTATCACACGGCAGGTGACAAGTCTCCCTGCCAATGTCACCTTGGCAGTTTCTGCGTGTATAGATGAATTATCGAGAGCTTATATTTGTAGCGATGTCACTAAAAGTAACGATCTTAAATTAAGACAGATTCTATATTTTTGTAATTATATTTACTAGTTATTAGTCAAAATTAAATGATGACTGTACTGAAGTTGAAGATATTAAAATATAATTCGTCCTTTACATGTTATGCCAGCTATAGAGCGCAGCATTTTGGGTGTTCGTAGGACAGACCGTATACGAAATACCGACCTGCGTTCCAAGACCGGAGTAACAGATGTGGGTATCAAGGCCGCTAAGCTCAAGTGGCAATGGGCGGGGCACCTCTGCCGAATGCATCCGACGTATTGGGCTAAAATTCTAACTGACTGGGAGCCACAGGCCAACGGAGCCGAGGCAGACCAAAGAGGAGATAGCGGGACGACATGGACTCTTACGACGTGAAGTGGAAGGAACTGGCCATGGATAGGGACGATTGGAGGAAGAGAGGTGAGACTGTTGCTCAGCAGTAGGACAGCAAATAGACTATCAAAAAAAAACTTTACATTTATATGTATACAGTCGCCATCAGATAAATCGTAGCGTCAGAAGTCTTCAAAATTATCCATTCACGCCTTTATTGCTATTATGTACTATAATAGGGTGTTTAGATATTTTTAAACGCTCCGGACGCTACAATTACAATATATCTGATGGCGACTGTACAGTCAGGGGCATAAATATGTATACACTTTTTTATCTTATGCCGTTAAAGTAGGGTGCAAAAGTGTACCTATACATATTTTTGTCCTTGACTGTACAATAGGTGATTGCCCATTACTCTAATCATCTAATGTATACGATTTGGCCGCCCAACACCCAAGACATGGGGTGCTTAGACAAGTTGCCAATCGCTATCGCTTAATCGTCAATCGTAAACGCAAGGATGCTACCTGTCTTTGTCGCACTAATATGAAAGAGTGACAGAGAGGGAAAACTACGATACGCTACTAAGCGCAAGCCATTGGCAACTTGGCTAAGCATCCGATCAGAAACAGCCAAACTGACACTAATCGGGGCTTGTAACCTGCTGTGTAATACAGGCTTTAATATCACGAGTATCAAATTTCTGTCGCTTTTGGTGTCGTGTTTTTACTGTTTTATCGCTATTAAACTGCTACTGAATTTATAAATAGGTATTAGATGTCATATTCCAAAGATAATAAAAGAGCAAGATCATCAACTATTAGAAGTCGCATTGGAACTGGCCTATCGCCAACTTTGAAATCAAGTGAGTATTCGTCTCTGTCACTCTAATGACGCCTTCGTTGGAGTAACAGAGATAAATCTTCGAATTATGCGAATATCGCAGTTTGCGGTAGGACCGTAGTTTTCACCGCTGGTGCTGATGTCTATATGCCTAAACCACTCTCTGATGGAGACAGAATCGAATTTGTCGTGGGTAGCTTCTATTATAAGGATAAGCGCCATTGGTAAAACAAAATTGTTAGGTGCTGAATAAGTTGATAAGTTCACTGTTCTGATGTTATTAATGATCGCAAGACGCAAACGAGCAGGCGAATCTCCTGGTGGTATCAATAAAATCCTATGACAATAATACCTATAGGTATATAAGTAAATACCCTATCACATATTCAAAAAACTCCGATTAATTGTAGTGAAGGCACCATTTCCTCGAAATTTACGACGTTCGATGTTTGCGGTAGACTCCTCAGAGGGCGTTCCAAATCCAATCACATTCGCCTTGTTACCTCCCTGTCACACTAACGCCAGAATTTACAAATACGACAGAGACAACACGTCGAATATGTTTCGCAGTAGCCCAGGCCCAAGTGATTGACGATCGACTGTGCTGTTCTCTTAATTGAATAATAAACATTTCGTTATAGCCACAGAAACTTCGCTATTCGAAATTTATATAGATACTTATTATTGGCATTTGCATGTACCCGGGTGGTAACGGTTCTTGTCGAAGGTATCTACTCTCAAATTGAGCTCGGACCATGGATGTATAGAATGTTACGGATTATCTATCACTGTACGACGGAATGTGATCTTGCAATGGCCGCCAGTTTGAATGTGTGCGTTTCGTACCGACCTTCCGACAGACACTGGCAGGTACACCAATGTCTTTGAGAATGGTGAAGTGTGCGTATCGTGGAAATACGAGAAGGGCACATGATCACAGTTTTGTCGAAGTGATAGAGCGCTTAGAAATATTCTATTAGTCTATGGCCCGGACTTTAAAATTTGCATTACGACTGTCGTTATGGACCCGCCGGCGAACGGGTTAAGATCTAATTTAACCGACATTAAACTAAATTGTATGAAAGGATCTATTGCGTAAGAGTTGGTGTAGTAAAATGCTTGTTTAATAATAATAAAAATCAAATGTCACATGTCGAAACTGCGCCAATAGGTAATTTAAACGATGTACGTTTCATTTACTTACATTCAGAGTTTTTGATATTCTTACATTTTATTACGACTTACATGACCCGAAATAACCCAAATTTAAAATTGAAAGTCACAAATTCTTGCCATAAAATCTAAATTTCGCACATATTTATCGTATCGGTACATATTTATCTACATAGCCGAGTCGCGCTCCGGTTTTCCTACCAATGAATATGCAAATGTATGTCAACAAAACATAATTCATTTATCTATGCGTATTAACTTCAATAACTTCATACTTATTTATAGAAGCATGCAATTAAGCCTGACCAAGAACGGTCCACAACTGCTGTAATTGCGCAGAAATAGAGCGATACTTTACCTAGCAAGAAATACGCGTGTGTAATACATTACAATGTCCTTACCTTACCATGGGCATTAGGGTGTCCCGTACCAATACGTGAGTACGAGCAGGATGGATTGAGACAGCCATATTTATAACATGGACATCTAACGCCAAGTCAGCTCAAAAATGCCCCCATAATTGATCATTGTGCCCAGATGGGCAGGATGTAGCGCTTTTCTTAACACCGCGCATATTTCGGCGCAACATCTTTGACAAATGTTTATTATAGCCAATCAAAACTTTGATGGACCAATCACAACTATTTTTAAGTATGAGTTTAAGTTTTTAACCGACTTCAAAAAGGAGGAGGTTTACAATTCGTCGAAATCTTTTTTTTTTTTTATGTATGTTCCCCGATTACTCGAAGACGCGTGGACCGATTTGAAAAATTCTTTTTTTGTTTGAAAGGGTATACCTTCTAGTTGGTCCCATTGTCACCGAATCCAGATCTGATGATGGGATCCTGGAGAAATCGAGGAAACTCTTCAAATTTTGTAGGCACACATGACATTTTTTATTTATTTTCGAAGACTAAACAAGTATTTGCGTCTAGTCATGAACCTTTTAAGTTGGTGATCTGATGATGGAAGGTACAACTCCTTAGCAATTAGGAGTTGGGGGATAATTCTTTAAGTATAACATTTTTCGTGAATTTTGGAAGCTATTTGAGTATTTGCCTTTAGGTGGTCATCCTTACATGTTGGTGAGCTGATGATGAAAGGTACAACTCCTTAGAGATTAGGAGTTGGGGGACAATTCTTGAAATATAACATATTTCATGTATTTTGGAAGCTATTCGAGTATTTGCGTTTAGGTGGTCATAGGCTCATGTTGGTGAGCTGATGATGGAAGGTACAACTCCTTAGAGATTAGGAGTTGGGGGATAATTCTTTAAATATAACATAGTTCATGTATTTTGGAAGCTACCTATTTGAGTATTTGCCTTTAGGTGGTCATAGTCTCATGTTGGTGAGCTGATGACGAAAGGTATAACTCCTTAACGATTAGGAGTTGGAGGATAATTCTTTGAATATAACAACTGTCATACATTTTCGAGATCTATTCAAGTGTTTGCTTAGTAGTTATGACATGTTGGTTAGCGGTTAGTGATTCTTTAAATAATATAGGTATGCTAAGGCTGTTATCTATAATCTTTGAAATTATTCATACCTGCTGATGATATAATGTATATATCTCCTTGATAATGGGATAATTCTTTGAAAATTTAAGTTATCCAGTGCAGTACATTCTAATTATAAGTATTTAGTGCATACTAAATAACCATTTTACACTACTAAAAAGCAAAAAATAAAATATTTTAAAATAAAAATCAAACCGCCTTCAAAAATTCGCCCGAACTAAAAGGTAAAAAATAATTTTAGTTCCTACTTCTTAGGATTTTCTACCCAAAACCTTTAAACCTTTTACCCTATTCATTGAAATAAAATATTATGGCTAGGTATCCTACAGATTTCTAAGAAGTCGGTGCCAAGCCAAATATGTTCACTTCGCGAGTATATGACTGCATTTGATAGAGCTTTGTAACTTACTGTCACTCCGGTTATGCTTTCATCAAAATGACTGAGGCAGATCATTCTGTTGATATAAACATAATCGGAGTGACAGTAAGTTACAAAGCTCTATTTAATAACTATAATTATACCTACCTACGAACGTATTTGGCTTGGCACCGACTTCTTAGAAATCTGTAGGATACCTAGCCATAATATTTTATTTCAATGAATAGGGTAAAAGGTTTAAAGGTTTGGGTAGAAAATCCTAAGAAGTAGGAACTAAAATTATTTTTTACCTTTTAGTTCGGGCGAATTTTTGAAGGCGGTTTGATTTTTATTTTAAAATATTTTATTATAGGTTGATATTGAAATTCATTGCAGTGATACATTGAAGTGACACTAAGTCAGTCAGCTAGGATTCAGGACCGTTTTGGAAAGGCAATTTAATGTGCGTGCGTCTTCCATCTTTTATTTGTTCGTAGGATTGAAGTAAGTCCACGGCAACGATTCACGTATCTTTTTCTCTCGTCACTATTGTCATAGTGTCAATATAGGTCACAGAGCGATCAAGAGCATGTCGGGTTGTCGGGCCATGCTCAGTGTTCACCGTAATTGTACTGTTGTGGTTCAAAAACGGCTGGCCGATTATGTTCGAAATAGTTTTATTTGAAATAATTTTTGGATACGAATCCAAAGTTAGAGGGACACACACTTTTTTTTTGCTCCGGAACTTCTGGAGCGGTTATCTTTGAAAATATATTGACTTTAGAAAAAAACTTCACTTAACACCCTTATTATTTTTAAGAGAACTTACTATTCAGTATTTTACGTGTAGGAAAGGTGCATGAAAAAGTTTTTTTTCTATATTTTATTCTACCACTTCGTCGGCGTGATTAATATACCTACCTGTACCAAACTGCAGAATTCTTAATATTAGAATTATGGACTATGCTGGCCACTGAGCTATGCTGAGAACAGACAGACAGACGGATTGACGGACTTGGCGAAACTATAAGTGTTACTAGTTTACTACGGAATCGTATCGCACGGGGAATGATATGGCAACCCTTGCCGCGTAAACTGTTATTGCATAGACCTCACGCGAATTTATTTAAAATTAGTTAAAACATTGACTATTTAACAAAAGTGCCGCTAATAACATAACCTATAAACATACCTCTCGATATCACTCAATCCTAGAAAGGTACGCGAATGCATTCACCTTACAATTTCTAAGCCCACGAGCTTATTTACCGCGGTAAGGCAGTTTCTTAACCGTTTTAAGGCCACGGGTCTAATTAACAAACGCTCGCATTCGGCCCCGAAATGGCAGCAAAAACCGCCACAGCTGACATCGGGAAATATGGCATAACCGTGCCATTTGCATTTTCGTGCCACATGAAATACTTTGATACCACCGG
>JALPQI010022122.1:0-12996 GCA_025490895.1 Thaumatotibia leucotreta
TAGATGCCATTGACAAATCGCAGCAGTATATAATTTAAATATCAAAAAGGAACAGGCGTCCTGTTTGGCCGACCGTTTGACCAGGTAGATGTGAGACAATGGGTCGATCCCTTTCCGGAGAACAATGGAGAGTCGAGAAAGGTTTTATTGGTGCGGTGCATTGTAGCAGTAGATCACGATATAAAAGACAGAAGGCGCCATTTTACATAACTGGGACCACTCCCAAACGCTCCAAGTGGGGGGTATTTGTTTTTTTTTTTTTTTTTTTTTTTTTTTTTTTTTTTTTTTTTTTTTTTTAGTTTTGGCGGCCATGATTGTGGGCGGGGCAGTACATAAGCCCGCCCAAAACCGGGGGCAGAAACGGCGAATCCCTACTACTGCGAGCTAATTTTTTTTTTGAGAAAACACTATTTAATCAAAAATATCTTTGTGTCTAGTGCAACGAATGAAACTCTGAAATCGTTCTTGGATAAAGTCATGTACCTAGGTAACTACTCAAATCCCGACAATGACAAGAGCAAGAATGCGATGAGACTGAATTAAGAATTTTTTGTTTCTAGGTTACCTATTAACTTACCTGTAACAAATTTCGATAAGTTGATCTGCACCAGATTTTGTTTAAATATTTACCTACCTGTTTCAAAAGGGCCGACTTGCTTAAGGGAATCGACTTGCTTAAAAAAGTAGATAAAAACATTGTTTTCCACGGTGTCTGCACAAATTGTTTCCGATTTAGTTGCGTCAACGTGTCGTTTATCGTTTATGAGTATTTGTCACCCGAGCGGACGGCGGCGCCGCCGAGCCCAACGTCTGATGTTTAGTTAATAGCAACCGTTTTACTTTACGTAAAACTACGTATTATTGTGTTAAATAAAATAGGCTATACATCATTTTCTGTAAAAACTTTTTGTATTTTGTAATTTTACCAATGCGCTGTGATACTAGCTAGCAACCTATTAGGTTGCTGACGATTGTCAATTTTAACATAAAATTTAGAAACTAAATGTTTAAGACGAGCACGTCATTACCATTAGGTGGAGCTAAAGGACTTATACTGTTTTCGTCAGTAAAAAACAAGAAAAAATGTGAACGGACCTAAAAACTAGCTAGCATTATTTCATAATCACGCACTTTTACATCACAATTTTGGTTTTATCACCATCACCAACGTAAAACCTTGAGATTCCATATATTTCTGGTTAAAATTGTTGGTTTCTTTGAGAGTCACGGTCTTACAAATCCCGGTTTATTGATAGGCTTGCGTGGGGATATAGATCCAACACGTAGAAGCCCTTTGAAGAAATTTTCTGTATTGTATACCTGCTGCAACATTACTGCTGCGGGCACATTATAAGTATTAACGTAAAAATATATCTGTGAACGTGTTTCACGATGTGTCAAGGACGTCAAATGTTATGGAAAGTCACCCATATTTGTTTACATTTTCTTTGATTTCTACTGACGGATGGTATAGATTAATATGGGAAACCACTTTCGTAGCTCTCTATGGCTTTATAACTTCCAACTCACATATTATCGTAAACACCCCAATATTCCACATGTTAAAACCCAATTTTCGACATTACTTCGACTACTAACTTTAGTGCTATGACAGTATGTTTGGACATTGGTGCCTCTACCGCTGAGATACTAAGAGTGGTGACATGTCATCACATCACTCTTATTTTACATAGAAATAGAGTCTATCGCAAAAATCAAAGCATGTGAGTGGCTAAGATACCGGATTTCTAGAAACTTTTGAGATGACGTTTAGGGAAGGTGTAATTCGCCACGCTGGGCAAGCGGATTGGCGATCGCAGTAATGTGTCCACTATGATGACGCTGTTGCCCATCATCAATCTTTTCACTTTCAATCCCTTAGTCGACTCTTACGACACCCGCAGGAGGAGTTGGGGTGGTGACAAATGTATTCTTACTGCCGTCACCACATTTTTTTATTTATTTTATTTTTTTTCATTTATTTTCATTTATTTATTTAAGCATATATATATAAGCATGACAGTATACACCAATGCGCTTACATACTAGTCAGATATATAAAAAACCATAAACATTCTTAAACTTCAAAACACCAATCACCTTTTCATAACAATTACTAAAACAAATAAATTCAATGACAAATACAAATTACTTAAAACTAAGTTAGTAAATTAAATAAAATAGTCAATATAAATTAAATACAAGAGAAAAGAACATGTCATACACAAGTGTACGACCAGAACAGCCCCATATAAAACAATTTCACTCATAGTAATAAATTTCATAATAATTATACACGTTTATGTCAAAGACAATTGCTTATATGTGACCTCTGTGAACTCAGTAAGAGAACAGCTAAACAGATCTGTAATGGCAGAGACCTGATTGAGGATATTGATGGCTGTGACGAGTGGTGCCCTAGCGAGTAAGTTGGTGCGCGCAGTCGGGCGCGCCAGCAGGCGGCGCTCGCCCCGGCGCGAGCCGCGCGGCACCGCCAGCCCTAGACATAGACAGCTAAGTACATCCGGATTATGCACTACTCCCCGTAACACTTTAAAGACATACGTTGCTAACGCCAAATTTCGCCTCACTTGTAATTTGTAGTAGCCTACCATGCCGAGGACAAATAAAGTAGGGTACATTAGTGGGTAAAAAGGGTACACTCCATACTCTTTGAAATACAGATATCGTACAAACTTATTCTGTATTTTTTCGACCATTGTGGAATATTTAGCCTCATGGGGGTTCCATATGATAGAACCGCTCTCTAACCTACTCCTAACTAGTGCATTATACAGGGCTTTGACGGTTGCAGTATTATGGAAATGTTTTGATTGGCGCAGTATAAAACCCAAGCTTTGAAACGCTTTCTTACATACGGCTACTATACGAGTATATTTTTACAGCTACATTGCATTAAATAACATCAAATTTATAGTCATAATCATAGTACCTACCTATAGGTAGTATACCTTACCTATACCTTCGTGAGATATAATAACTATAAATATAGGGCTCAGTGCTCGATATTAGGCTGCGGCTCAATTTAGGCGGAGAGGAGCGGAGATGTGCAAAATTGGCCAATGAGACCGCATCACAGTGTTTCCAATTTTGAATTTGAAGAATGTAATTGGTAAATTTTTCACATCTCCGCTCCTCTCCGCCTCAATGGAGCCGCAGCCTTAACCTAGGCTCTCCGAAACATGTCGCTCGTAGTGGCAAAACACACGTGAGTTTAACCGTTTAGGTTACCATTGATAGTTTTCTATTCTTTATTATTATCGTCCAATCGTTTGTGGTACATACATAGCTAATTTTCTGCATAATTAACTAATTACAATATACTGAAATAAAAATTAACACAATAAATCAACCCACTTGTCACTGTAACCGTATTAAACTATTATTTAAACCTAACCAGACAGTAGTTAGTACACTACGGCATCTGTGTCAATGACTTTTTATTCCTTTCACTCGCGCTGACATAGTAGTGGGAGCGAAATGGATAGAAAATAAGAAGGGGCTAGCTACTGTTGCAATGGCTGACTCATGGTAAGCGCGCTAGTATCTATGAATGTATTATTTACCTATTTCTTAAATCTCTTTTATACATCGTAATGTTAAACATGATATTTGGCCGTTATCGTAATTGTAATCAAACGATAACAAGAGTTAAGTGCGAGTTGCATACAGTGGCACAAGGTTCCACTAATTAAATATTACATATAGTAACTTCGTAGAGAGATAAAGAGTCGATTTCAAAAAAAAAACATAGTTAAAGCATTAATCACATCAAAAATCACAATCACTCCAATAAACTTTGGCAGTAGAAAAAGGCAGCAAATATAAAAAAATGTTGGCCACTCGTGGAAATTTACAGCCGTATTCATAAAAAATCCTTAATGGAGGTTTGATCTGTTCATTAACTAATACACTGATTAAGCCTAATGAACTGTTTATCTAAATGTTGATTCATAAACGCTCACTAAACCTATATTAACTAATAAGCCGTTAATTTACCGATTGGATTTATTATGTTGCCGTCTTGACAAATATGGCTCAAAAATGTAAGCACATCACTACTTTTTTTTTTAATTTGACAGATTATGATCGGATGGCGCCATTATTATGTTAGTGGAAATTGTAAATTTGATGTTACGACTTGCAATTTTATGATGTATTTCATTCTCAAAAGTGAATTCAAGGATACGAAATGAAAATTGGACCGTAGAAGATAAGATACGTAAAAAACATGTGATTTAATTATGCTCTGTACGGACTTATAACAAGTTTATGAAATTATTACTTGTAACTTTTCAACGATTTTTATTACGCATGTTGCTACAAGAATTAGCAAAAGAAAGTGTTTTGGATGGAAAATAAAAACGCGGTAAGTCATTGTTTGTATTCATGTGTAGGTATGTGCATCGAGTTTTAAGGTTATTATTGTACAATGGATGTACTTATATGTATTTTGCATAATTTAATTAAAAAGCTAGGCATTATGTAATCAAAATAAGGTTTATTAGTTTTGCCTTAACAGGCACAAGTTAACAATATCAAAATGCAACTATTTACTCTAATCAGTTGTTTTTAATTTCAGAATTTGAAGACAGAATGTGCACAGCTGACAGCTGATATAACTGCTGTAGAGATTCCATACAGCTGCATAAAATCCTGATCAAAAATGCAGGGAGCATGAGAATGTCATGGACAGAATCAATTATTCTACGAGTATTATTATCATAGTTATATTTCATTCACTGGATTGTTAAATTTTTTGACTTTCAATATTATATTATTTTTTTATTACATGCAACTTTCTTTGATTGCCTATTTAAATCCCCTTAGTAGAGGATTCAACCAACTGGAGTGACCATTGACAGGCTTTCTTTTCTACCAAAGCATGCCGATTGGGCATACTGTACGAGTATGACTGTTTATTGTGTTCTCTGGTTAGTTAAATGCTCCAATATAGAGCTATATGTAAGTACCATAGCTAATAATAACTGCTAAGTTGGTGTGCTTGTATGCCTCTAGAAGAACCTACATATTTTTTATTCACACACACATCATCAGCCTATTTCAGTCCACTGCTCGTAGGCCTCTCCTATTAACTGTGCGTATAGACGCATTAGGAGGTAAATGCCCATAATCGCCACATTGGCCAAGCGGGTTGGCGATCGCAGTAACGTGTCCACTATGATGGCGTTGCTGCCCATCATCAATCTTCTATCAAATAATAGTCCTTAGTCGACTCTTACGACACCCACACAAAGAGTTGGGGTGGTGACAAATGTAGGTATTCATACTGCCGTCACCACACGGCATTTTTAATCGGCTGCTGTTAAATATACTGTCACGGAAATTGGTTCACGTAAGTACATTCATTTTCTCAATATATCTGATGGCGACTTCACCACTTAGGAGTCTGAAAGAATTTTCTGCACCGTGTATAGGTTAAATTAGATATGTATATCTACGCAACTGTCGAGTTGCGTAATAGTTATTTATGTGGCTGGCGCATAATAAGAGGCATTAAACATGAGTGTGGTTTTATGAAACGAGCCGTAGGCGAGTTTCATAATAAGATCACACGAGTGTTTAATGCCTAATTATGTACAGTCACATACATAACTTTATCTACATCCATATCATTAGTTTAGAATGACAATTTACCTTTATTTTCATTGATATCCACTAAGTAATTACCTCTAAATATAAAAATTCAAATCAGTTGAAATCACTCAATTTGAGTAAGGATATCCTACAATAAATATTTATTGAAAAAAAAAACAACAAAAAGAAGTTGACTTCATAATGTTAAAATTAATATCATGACGACGATACTTTAATGTCAACATTATGATGCACTGTACTCTGCCTGTACTTTAATGTTAACATTATGATACAGCCACAGACACCGGTCTCTTAATATAGGTCATTATATTACCGCTTCTGAATACATAACAGGGAAATTATGATATTCCTGTAGATAAAAGCTTTTTTTAACCACTGACATACTTTTTGTAGCTGTAGCTATATGTTGTTACTCTTATTTTACATTGCAAAAGAGTCTATCGTAAAAATCAATGCATGTGAATGTATAATCAAGAATAAGAAAAACTTGGCTGATTAGCTCAAACCTTCGGCCAGGCGCGGATCCAGTTAAAAACATCTCGACTTGCGCTCATGTCAAAAACAGCTGTTCGATATTCTGGCCGCCATCTTGTAAAATAAGGCTTAATGAGGAGATAAAGTAGGGTGCACGAGCTCGTAACTTGAGCATGAGATAATGAACTGTTGAGGGACTGATTAGCGCTATTTGACGTTTATGAATAACGTTTTTTGACATCCGTCTCTGAAGGACCCTTCAACAGTCCTCTAACTTTTTATGAATACGGCTGTTAGTATTTACCACCTTTATCATACTGCCAAAAGTTGTTAGACAGAATTTAACTTTGTAACACAAAAAATATGATATGACGTTATGTTTTGTTCTCATTAAGGCGTTTTAATCATAAAATGTTTTTTGTAATCGACGCATAAATAGAGCATAGTATATATAGAGAGCTATAATTATGAGTACGAGCTCTCAGAAGGTTGATTTAATATACAAAGTACCTAAAGCCGCATTTTCACTGTGTTCTGAGCGAGCATTCATTCGTTCTTGGACAGATGAAAACAAGATTTCACATAGCAAAAAGTTCGTTCGTCAGCCGACGAACAAGTGAATGCTCGCTCAGAACACTAAGTGGAAACGCGGCTTATCCTACCTAATAAATGCTCTCCAGTTTTCGTAGGCAGGATTGCTAAGTATAAACTAAGCTACGAAGGTGACAATTTAGTCACATACTAAAGTTCGAATCATTTACCACGAACTTAATTTACAAATGGATATGGTCATTAGATAATATCTAGACAATTTCCTACGTAACTCCGATTAGAAATCCATGGTATCAGAACAAGCGACGCCCACTTACGTGAGGAAAAGCCATTTTATTTCCTAATGTAGCAAATTAGTTCACAATGTGCATTATTTTTATATCGTACGTATGTAACTGTAATGTAAATTAAGTATGTATCAAAGCGTGTTCATATCAGTGGTTAGTGTAGTGTTTGTGATTAAAATTGTGTTTATGACTGCGTCGATATTTTTCACATTGTGGAATAAAGAACAGGTATATTTTTGTATCTACACTAGAGTATTACACTATACTTATTTACATTAGCGTATTTATCTACAGCCAGCGATACTGTAATGTCTTACCCAACGGTGAGTGCAAAAATATCTGATAAAGTAATCATTCATTAGTAACATTTACAAGAGCGTTAGACATATTTTTGCAGATTTCGTTGTAAAATAAGTATATTAGCTATTAGCTGGAGACTGGCTTTGTCAAATGTCAATGTGTCTACTCGTATTAGTTCCACATTTATAGAAAAATCCAGTCTGACGGTACCGGCTACCTAAATATACCTGTCACACATCTGCTATCTTTAACAAATATAAATAACGATTCTTCTATCGTAGTATACTTAAAGCATTGTTTGAATGTAAGGAAGTAATTAGTAATTCTGCATGGGTACCTACTTTCTCATTACTTACATATTTCTCTTTTATATACATTTATCTTAATTATAAACAATCGATTATCACTTCGACTCATAGCATGATACCAATCTTTGAAATGCTTATTAAGTTATTATATTTATTGACAACCTGTCAAATTTGTCAAAGAACGAAACATCAACCTCTGAAGGCCGAGTGTAGGTAATAACTTATAAAATACGTCTCGATTGCGTTTACGTTTTCATCGTCAATTTCATACAAATGACGATGAAAACGTATACGTGACCGAGACGTTTTTTACAAGTTATTACCTACATTCGGCCTTATGTTCTATTCTATGAAAGTCGTATTATTTTGTTTATGAGTTAATATTTCATAATGTATTCTTGAGTTATGTTGTTGCCATAATATAATGCAGTTTGAAGTAATACTGCATTGAGTTAACTTAATTACATGATTGTTTTTCTAAGCAAAACATTTTTTTATATTCATTCATTAAAACTGTTAAACCCACAAAAGATTTGATACCTTTTCCACTTTGTTTTTTTGTTTGTCCAAATTCGAAATAGAGTTGCTAAATGTATTTAATTTATTACCTCTACGCCTATTAGTTATACTCCACAATTAAATTCAAAAACTATTTTTATCATAAGTCACTGAAAAATGCCTGCACGATTAAAATTCTTACACTAATAGTTTTCATCTCGACATACTCTCTGATTAAAGCTAGAGAAAATGAGAAAAAAGTTTCAGTAAAATATTCAAACCCTGAAAAAAAATTTTTTTCTACAATTTATCACAATTTACTGTATAAGTACCTACTCCAGTATTATTTCATTATTTTCATGGTTTAGGATAATCTATTGGTAAGAATTGATTAAATAACTCATAGATTTAGTAGTATTCTTTATTCAAATTGGAATAGCAGCAAACCGTTTTGAATGTTACACATACAATTAAGACTACTTCCGGTTCTAACCTTACACCACCGACCCAAGAAGAACCGGTAAGACTTACCTACTTATTAAATGAAACTTTGATGATGATGATGACATTGATGATAATGATGACATTGAGGATGATGATGGTGAGGCCACAAATGAGCCTATTGAAAACCTTATAGCAATATCACGCATCTGTTCAAACATTTCCATATGCACGCATGCAGTAAATCGTAACCTTATAGATAGCATAGGGTAAATTATTTAGATAGGCACACATTATTATTGCACTTGACTGAACAGAAGCAAAGAGTATACCAAGAATAGTTAGATACACTGAAAATCAGATTACATTTAAATAGAGCTTATTCTAGCGTCGCATTTGTCGAACCAGACTCTCGTCTGTGGGACTATTTATTTTTTTGTATATATTTCGGTAAATAACCGGATTTTCATCACACCTGTTCGGTAAGTGTGCCAATGCGCGCCGTAGATGCGTCATTACGCCCTAGGGCAATCAACGATTTTCATGCAACATTACGTCGCACTAGCGCGGCGCCCGCGGCCGGGGTTCTGTTATAAAATGATAAATTTTTAAGTCATCCCTGATTTTGAGAAATGATTTAGGTAGGCCATTTTAGAGTACCTAGTTTTGTGAAAATATATTGTTTTATTTACTTTTTTTGCCTCACAGGTGTGATGAAAAACATTGTGTGTGCCACGAGCGGTTTCACAATTTCTTATTTACCGCTCTTAATACACAATGTACTGTCTTCTTTTATTTTTACCACTAAAACCACTTATCATAATTATTTAGGGTACTTTGTTTTCATGTCCCGTGTATGTTGTAATTGTATAATTACTATAATTAGTTTTGCGTAAGTGGGGGAACTACGTAAGTGTGCGTATTTATGTTGAAAATTGTAAGCTATTGGTATTAGTAAATGTTTCTTTTTTTCAGGAAAGTACTAGAAGCTCGATCCTCTCAGAAATAACCACAACCGTCTCAGTTGAGAGTTTCGACCAGCAAACCGATGCGACCTACGGAGAATATAGTAGAAGCTTCGCAGAGTATAGCAGTGGCAGTGAAGATGGGGATCGTTTGGGGAGCATCGACATGTTGCATATTTCTATATGTTGATGACATGACGAATTAAAATATTAATAATGGGAAGGTACACCTATACGAGTATGTATTTATTATTCCATGGTAAATACATAAAATAAATATTTTTAAACAAATCCATGTACTTCTTCGGTAAGCTCAATCAAGGGCCAATACCACAAAAAGATGTGCATAATTAATTACGCGCATCTTTTTTAGTTTATACGTCATGATGATTTAATTTATTAGTTTATACTATAAGTATACTAAAATTGAAAGTACCTACCTACCTACTTAAGTAGTTACTTCGTTGTAAAAACGTCACCAATAAAAATTGCTAACAATGTAAACAAACCGTTCAAAGAAATATCCATTTCATAGCACAAAATCCATTGTAACAATGGGGTAAGATCATTTACCTAGATATTATACAGGGTGTAAGTCTAATACGGGCGAAGCTCTTAACGGGTGTTAGTTTACGACATAATAAGTACATTCAAATAACTTTTACTTCAAATTAGAGCAACAATATTTTCCATACAAAATAATTCGGCGCGCAATGTAGAGCAACATACGCGAGTTAAGCACTCGTTGACAGCTAATTTCAAAAGCAGATGACATAACTGCCATATATCAAATGTTCACACCTACATTGCTGCTTCGGAAATCTTAAAAAAATTCTGTGGGGTCGTTATTAAGAGTAACTTTAAAAAAACCTTGTAATCCATGATTACTCTAATGAATCCCATGCCTGGTTTAATTGATCGCCCTTATTAGATTTACACACTGTATAATGTACCTAATGATGTAGTAGGGGTTCATTAAATAGGACATGGATTTAGGAGTATTGGATGACGTAAAATGGAATGGACATATTTTGAATTTAATTCAATTTATTCGTTGTGAAGTCATGTAAAATGGTTTGCTTACATTGTTCGCAATTTAGGTATATTAGTAGCGATATAAATTTTATTGTTCTATCTATATGACTGTATTGGAATTAGGAATCGTATTCGGTTTATGTATAAATAATCGAATCACGTGCCTAAACCATCCTAAGCGTTCTTATGAGTTGTAAAGTGTAGAGTAATATTATACAAAATTGGAATGAAATTGTTTACACTAAAAACAAACAAAAGGTAATATGGCTTGTAATTTAATGAACAGGGACAATAAGGTTCAAAACCGAATAAGTAGCTACTCAGTAAGCCTTGAATTAAGTTTTATCTTCCTTATCGCTACTCACTGTCCAATGTACATAAACAAATAGGTACTCGACAATTCGACATCACATATCACTTAAATAAAATGAAGCCTATATAAGACGATTTGAGGGGCATCGTAAAGTGGCCTTTCCATATGAATTTAGCTCATGAATACGTTTTCTACCTCTATCAAATAATACGGGTCGGGTTTACTTGTTCAAAGAAAATACTGT
This sequence comes from Thaumatotibia leucotreta, assembly GCA_025490895.1. Taxonomy (NCBI): domain Eukaryota; kingdom Metazoa; phylum Arthropoda; class Insecta; order Lepidoptera; family Tortricidae; genus Thaumatotibia; species Thaumatotibia leucotreta. Next base: position 11,058 of record JALPQI010022122.1, read on the forward strand.
AAACATGCTAATTGTAAATAGATTTTTAAAATGTTTACAGGATATGTAAGTGGAATCCATTTCCCTGATTTTTCAAAACGTTTAACTTTATCGGCAAATAACTATGGATATAATAGCAAGTTATTATTAAAAAACCCCTTTTCCATGAATTGACAAAGAAGGTACTCACAGGAAAATATATGTCAACAGTCCTTGAGTTCTATGTGTAAACAAAGCTTCACTACCTAGACCTACATAGTATAAAATAAAGTCACTTTTTCTGTCCCTATGTCCCTTTGTACGCTTAAATCTTTAAAACTACGCAACGGATTTTGATGAGATTTTTTTTAATAGGCAGAGTAATTCAATAGGAAGGTTTTTATGTAGGTATAGTACCGAAGCCGAGGCGGGTCGCTAGTATACTATAAAATAAAGTAAGGTCCGACAAGAGGTAGCGCGGCTCTCTTCTGATAATAAAAAAAAAGAGTCGCCTAAGGAATCGAAGTATCAATCAATGAATAGGTATTAATTTGTAGAAGATTGATAGTTAACAAGGTACTAAGGATGGTCACGCTGAGCACCTTTGACTATGGGGATGACCAAGAAAATCTCCTAATTATGAGTTAATAGAGCCTTAATTCTAGTTAAGTAACAATTAACTCAAAATTCACTCAGGTGTCGTAAGAGTCGAGTAAGAGATTGAAGTGTCACTGACCATTCTTTGATTTGATTAATAATGGGCAACAGCGTCATCATAGTGTACACATTGCTGCGATCGTCAACCCGCTAGCCTAGCGTGGCGAGTATGGGCGTTCACCTCCTAATGCGTCCATAATTCCATATGCATAGTTAATAGAGGCTAGAGGCCTATATCCAACAGTGGATTGCGAGAGGCTGATGTGAAATTAAGGTTCATATTATAAAGGGAACATCGGATATAGGTAGGTACATGTGCGTTGAAGTGTCTGAGATAGTGTACGAATTTACAATAGCGTTCAAACAAACCATTAGGTGGATGGTAGTAGCATGCGTTAAAAATCGCAGCTGCGTGTGTGATCATGTGTAGTCAATGTTTTAGACCTTCAGAATACGTAGCATCGTGCATACAAATGTTCGGTGAGGATGCTTGATGTTTGTTTTCATTCTGGTCTGTAGAATGTTACATAGGCACGTGACTTATTTTGTCTTTCAAATAGTACCTACATTTTTAAAATAAATGTAACTGTTCGAATTTTGCCTTTATAATAATATCTTTTGTAAGCTTATCTAATAAAGTTTTTGGTTATCTGAGTTTACGGGATATTTCACAGAAAAGGCGATCTTATTAATTAATTAGCACTCGACGATCAATGATCATGACTATCTCCTTGCCTTTGGTCACATGACCTACTATTATGATTTGTTTACAAAGTACAACACTATAAAGAGGCTTAAGTAGGTACATAAAATAATATGTAGGTATACAAATTGCTCGTTGAAAATCTCTCACTTTTGAATACGTACCAATTACGAGGAATTTAAGTTATGAATATTATAATAATGATCTGGCTCCAATTTCACCACGCTGACAAGTGTGACAATTGTATCAAAATTTGACATATGTAGAATTATCGGTTTCACCATGATGACAGGCGCGACAATTGTAGAATACAATTGTAGAACACAATTGTCACGAGTAAACAGAGGGAAAAATTTATCAAATATATTATTACAAAAAAGTGTTTATACTCAAACATCAATCAATTTTATTTTCACGTCAGCGGCTCTAGCATAGCGGTTTTGCTACTTGAAACTAGTGAGCAATATGCAATTTTGCTGCGAGAGTGAGAAAAACTAACTTTTATATTTCCGTATCGTTGCTTAGTCGCAGGTCATATTTTCATACTGCGGGGTGAATTACGAACTTTGAACATTTAAACTTCATTACATCCGTCACTTTCATTCCGTTGCTGAAAAAAGA
>JALPQI010022123.1:0-15647 GCA_025490895.1 Thaumatotibia leucotreta
AAAATATCTTTCTCCTTTTTCTTAACTGGAACACAAATACTGAACCTGTCCTTAAGTGGAGAACAACCATTAAAATTTCACCTTGTAGGTCTATTCAACTATTATTAGGTACATATTGTAAATGAAAAATGTAGAGAATTGCGGAGGCCGTCACTGAGCTTATTAAAGCTGTTGCCTATTAAGGCAACATTTATTTTACCACCGAAACGATATTGATACTTGCATAAAATATTACTTATATGAATTAATTTTGAAGTATGCGAACAAACATTATCATTTTATAATTGAAAGATAAATTATAACATAAATGTTTAATTTTTTTTTTATAAATGATTTATTTATTAACAGAAAACAAAACAAAATAGAACATAACGAGTTTCGTTGTTTCTCAACAGTTATTTAACATATTTACAATACCTACCTACATAAAAATAAAAGAGCCACATTTTCTTGAACCTTAGATATCTGGGAAAAATATAATATTCATACCTTCAGAAAACTTTACATAGCCAATTGCACGTCCGTCGGTATTCAAATATGTATTAAAAATCAGAAGACAGTTACAAGTGTCAGAAAATTAATTTTAAAGAAAGGGGGTGAGCACCCCACTATACACCTGCTAGACATCTCAAAATATTTAAATTACGTTCACATTTAGCAACTATACTTTCACAGTGGGGCAGACCAGTAAGCTTCGAGTCTAATTTGACTCCAGGGAATTTAACTGAGTTGGCAGAAGGAATAGAAGCATTACTATACTTGATTTCAATTGGGGGAGGTTTGCGCATTCTAGAAAATAGAACAGCTTTACTTTTTAACCGACTTCAAAAAGGAGGAGGTTAACAATTCGTCGAAATCTTTTTTTTTTTTTTATGTATGTTCCCCGATTACTCGAAGACGCGTGGACCGATTTCAAATATTCTTTTTTTGTTTGAAAGGGTATACCTTCTAGTTGGTCCCATTGTCACCGAATCCAGATCTGATGATGGGATCCTGGAGAAATCGAGGGAACTCTTCAAATGTTGTAGGCACACATGACATTTTTCATTTATTTTCAAAGACTAATCAAGTATTTGCATCTAGATGATGATGTATGATGGAAGGTACAACTCTTTAGCAATTAGGAGTTGGGGGATAATTCTTTAAGTATGACATATTTCGTGTATTTTGGAAGCTATTTGAGTATTTGCCTTTAGGTGGTCATCCTTTCATATTGGTGAGCTGATGATGTAAGGTACAACTCCTTGGAGATTAGGAGTTGGGGGATAATTCTTTAAATATAACATATTTCATATATTTTGGAGGCTATTCGAGTATTTGCCTTTAGGTGGTCATAGTCTCATGTTGGTGAGCTGATGAGGAAAGGAATAACTCCTTAACGATTAGGGGTTGGAGGATCATTCTTTGTATATATAACAAATGTCATACATTTTCGAGATCTATTCAAGTGTTTGCTTAGTAGTTATGACATGTCGGTTAGCGGTTAGTGATTCTTTAAATAATATTGGCATGCTAAGTCTGTTACCTTTGAAATTGTTTTTGTATTCATATAAGTTCGCCAGTTCAGGTTTTATGGCTTACTACAGTGCAGTACATTCTAATTATAAGTATTTAGAGCATACTGAATAACGATTTTATATTTACACTATTAAAAAGCAAAAAATAAAATATTTTAAAAATAAAAATAAAACCGCCTTCAAAAATTCGCCCGAACTAAAAAGTTAAAAATAATGTTGGTTCCTACTTCTTAGGATTTCCTACCCAAACCTTTAAACCTTTTACCCTATTCATTGAAATAAAACATTATGGCTAGGTACCCTACAGATTTCTTAGAAGTCGGTGCCAAGCCAAATATGTTTAATTTTAATACAATACTCTGAATACAAAATATAAAATATAGTTATTGCAGTATACTTATTGCAGTGTTTGCAAAGTTTATGGCGCAAAGCTAGCATCCTTTTACGTTCAGCACGCTCTCCATCCCGCATAGAACCGTCAGTATCCATGCTGGATTCATCAGGTAGTTTAGAAAAACTATTATCAACAGTTACATTAAAGCCGACATCAGGCGGGCCTGGGTCGTCAGGAGGGTCCATGGATGAATAAAAATGAAACTTACCAGCTATCGATGATTATATACACTTAAATTAATAAATAGAAATAAGTAATGAAATATTATACAAACTATTATACAAATCTGATCTTTTAAACTAGTTTCAATTAATTTTCAAATTCAAAGCCAAATAAAACACCCGCCTAGACCGACGTTTCCCGCGCTTTTTAAAAGAAATGTTTTGACATATTGTTTCACAAGACAATTGGTGTTGCTACACATAATCCTGTGTTAGTTCCACTTTTTTTATCTCTAAAATGTTTTGTCAAAGTATATAAACAGTAGAAAAATATTGGAAATATGTGAAACAGTTAGATGGCATGGTGGATTTAAATGGGCTGGATATTAACTGGATTTATTATTCATTTTTTTATTAAAAATATCTGCCTAACCCTAACCTTCAAAGGATAAAGTGAGATTAGTTTTGAAAAGAACAAAACTATGTTATTCATGTAAATATTTCTTTAATCACAGCATAAAACTAAATGTTGACCTTTAATATTTTGAATATCTTAGTTGTATGATTAGATAGTTGTTGAATGATGGTTGTAAATTTATTTGGTGACCAAACTTTTTATCTTTACATCTGGACTCAAACCTAGTACCCTTGTACCCTGTTCACTCCTGCTCATGTCCCAAGAATAAACCTTTACATTTTACTGTACTTACGTGACATAGGGATACGTGTAAGACTAGTGTCTGGGGCAACATTCATGAGAAAGCGACAGATACACTGTTCCTCTTACACTGTGACTTCCTATTTGTTTACACCTTAGCCATGCTGTGCCCATCTCTATTTGGACTCTCCTAATCCATTGCCTCCAGTAATCTTTACTGGGTCGTCATTAAGTCGAATTGACGTTTCCGAGGTCCTTCTCTATGCCTGATATCCATATTGTTCGAGGCCTACGGCGTTGTCTTGGCATCGGTCCGACAGCCACACTTTTCCGTCGAAGCTATGTTACTTCTATATTTTTTGGCCTTATTTTAATACCACCGCGGATATGCCGGCTAAGCAGATAAGCGCTTTGTAGAGTAGTTACTTCTTCCCATGCCGACCAGCTCAGCCATGAATGTAGGATTAATAACCTCAGCATTCTCATATTATCAACGTGAAGCATCAGCCTGTTTTTTTAAAGCCAACATACCGCTTTACATCGTCAGCGTCACTGCAGTTTTATACTTTCCTGTGACTTGAACTTTTCAATAAAGAACTGAAAATTGTTTTCAAAGGTGTTTGAAAGTTAATTTAAATATAAGTCAAGAAGTTTCAATGTCACAGTGTCACTGTCGCTTTTCTATTTACAAAAACCGGTTCTATCAAGCTAGCTGTCTGAACGTCACTAATGTTCTTGACAGTTCTTTAAAAGAAACGAGTGTCTCTGGTTTTTGGCTTCCAATTATTGTGCCGTCCCTTATTGGGTCGGCCGTTATCGACCCGTGCCAATAATGCACGACCCGATAATTGGAAGCCAAGGGATGGACGCGGATTATTGGGTCGTGCATTATCGCCGTGTGCAAAATGTGGCTTTGGATTATCGTCCCGTACCTCGCTGGAACGGTCCGATAATGATCGTCCCGAGAAAGAACGCCCCAATAATCCGTGTACATGATGGACGCCTATTATCGGGTCGTGCATTATTGGGACGTTCCTTCACTGGATGTGCATTATCGCCTCCCTTATCAGTCAATGTCAATTTGACAACACGCATTGTTTACATTTTGCTGCGACTCGCCATCAGTTCATCGTAGATCACTCGCGGCAAAGATAGGATAGGATAGGATAAAATACTAAAAGTGAAACTTGTCTTCCATTATTATTAGTTTATTATGCATATGTTTTGAGCTATCCTCTTTTGAATAGAGAAATTAATCGTTCTAAGTGAAAATGAATGAAAAATCAGAAGAAGTTCGTGACATCGAGACGGTCAGTATTGAACATTTTGTGGTCGTAATAATTATATCTGTACAAGATTAAAGTTTCTTAAAGTTTACTAGTTACAAATAATATAGTTACGTGTAATTGTAATGGAAGATGCAATATTATGCCTAACCTTTGCACGTATTAAATATAGCACCTTAAAATTTAAGTACTTGTTAATTAGCACTCGTGCCGACGTTCCCCTGGGGCCTATTTCTCGTACCTTATTATATTAGTCCATGGGCTAATATTTTTTACAAGTTTACAAATTTGCGTTTCTGGAAGCCACTCTAATAAAATATTAGTTATTAGTTACCAACTAATAAATATTAGCTAATATTATTAGACTTAATTTGGTTTTGGTTTCTCGAATACAAAGAAAAATAACTACACTTGTAAAATACACTCATAAAGCTATTAGTCGCCGAAGCTTGGTAAAAAATATTAGTCCAAACTATTAGCGTTACTTATCACAGTTAACTAAAGAAAATTATAAAATGTGGACAGATTCGGATGAGGAATGGATGAGACATAGTTAAAATTGTTAGTTCCTCCCATTTTTATGTTTATCTATGTAGGTTAATGTGTCGAAAAGCTTCCAAATAAAATATTTCTGGCTCCCAATATATTCCTCAAAACCATCAACTTCATATCCATTCTTAATAAAATTAAATATTTTATTTTAACTACACAAACAATTTGCTTTTTACCGCCTATGCTTAATTTTTTTTTAATATGTAATAAGGAATGGGTAATACCCCAATCAGCCAAGCTGGACTAATATTTTTTATTAGTTTAGCAATATTAGTTACCAGTCTAATAATTATTTTCGACAAACAGAAAATATTAGTACTTGTAAAATTTTCACTAGTAACTAATAACTAATATACTTGTAAACTAATAGTTACGAGAAATAGGCCCCTGGTGCCACTTTTATTACCACGAAAATTACAAGTTTACAAAGTAATATTTCTAATTTATAAATTTCATAATACATACATAGTATTTAGAAATAAAATATTATGTTGCATAATATTAATTATCATAATTTTGCATAGAATCCGGGTTACTCAGGAAACCGTAACCATGATAATAACAGACTGAAAAAAGTTGATTCACCGAATTAACCACATCCTAATTTAAAATGACTCCATTTACAAAGAATTTATATATCAAATAACCAAAATTAGAACCATTCTTTTGTATGGACAAAAAAACGGTATCCGGTCCCTGATCCTAATGTCCAAAAAACGTCCATATGTTAAAAGACCTTGTCAAAATGTCCATATGTCATAATAATTACCTGCATGTATGTGTTTACCCTATGTTAAAAAAGATCTTGGTGTCAAATTGATACATTGAATTTCAGACTATTTATATGAAAACTGGGCATTTTGACACCTGGGGGCCAGCATATCTCGTGTTTGATAGGTACTCGCAGCAACACGTCTCTTTAATAAATACAATCGAACAGAGATGGGTAGCTGCAAGTTGCTGCCAAACACAAGATGTGCGTAAGGCTAAAGTGCTGCATTTTGAAAATTGGCATTGAGACACTTTACCATTTTAGCACCAGTGTCAATAAGTCTGAATGTCATAAAGTCATGATGTTGAAATATCCGGGTGTAATAAATAATAATACCAATTTGTCAAAAAGTTTAATTATATTGAATGATAAAATAACTGGTGTAATGATGCCATAATGTGGAAAAGTCCTTAGAATATTCTCATAGGCATATCTCAAAATTTAAGGTAAAAATTTAAAGTCAGTGTAGTGTATAAATTTCGAGAGACATGCTGATATTGCTGATGCAACATAATCCATTAAATCCAGCATCCATTTAAATAAGTATGTCATATCTCTATCTTCCAATGATAACAGTCTATTCTTATCTCAGCTGTCAATAAAATAGTATAGATACATAAAACATGTAGGTTTGTTGTTACTTTATCTCAGTGTTGTTGAGATTTGTGTATTTTGTTATTATTAGTTAGCCTAATGGAAAAAAAATGGTATACTTAGTTGAAGGGCCCTGACCTCCCTGGCATTCAAATTCTGCAGGTAACTCTGTTCTTGAGTGTTCCATTTTTTTAAATATTGTTTTCAGTCGTTGTCCTACTCATGTTACAGTACTTTTATTAGGGTGTCATGTTTTACTTTCGAAATGAATTTACAGGAAAATGTTTTATCTCAAAAGGAAATTTGTATGATATAGGTACAGATGATAATATAGATTGCTATCAACAACTTCAACAAGTGGATTACATCTTCCATATGTGGAATATCTATCTAATCCAGACATGAGTAATATGAGTGTAGGTACAATCAACCAAGTTATTATTATTAGCTTTACATTCGTCTATCTATAGTGTCGTATACAGTATATTTGCGCACCAAGAAAATAAATAATTCTAGAAACTGATTTCATGCGGTAATTTTAGAATACGAGAACTTAGCATTTACGTTTGTTGCTGACTGAAAACTGACACAAAACTGGTTTTACTTTTTAAGGTTCCTTAATAAATCAGAAACCTTTATAGATTCGCCATGTCCGTCACTGACAGTGACCGTTAGTTCTAGAAATTTGCAATTTAGTAAGTATAGGCACACAAACTAAATACGCCGACGAAGTGTTAGAATAACATATTTTAAAAAATGTTTATCCCCTCTAAGTTTTGTTTCGTGGATCTGAAAAATAGCATGTATTCGTGGATCTGAAAATTAGGCTTATAAGAAACTATTTAGAATATAATCATCGAAATAAACACCTAGACACAAACTCCGAAAGCACAGCTTTCCTTTTTAGCTCTCGAGTTTTCGGAATTAACTTGGAATAAAATGCTACAATTTGAGAGGATAAGAACTAAAATGTACCGAATTCTGATTCCGAGTCCACTTAAGGACAGTTGCCATGTGATATATCGGATCTCACTGCTCACAAACATCTGAGCACGCCTTTTCGTCATGCCGTTAGAATGCGTTTTCAGATATTTTTGAACAGTCAAGTGCAAAAATAAGTATCGAAAGAATCCGTTCATAAATATGTTACGACGTTCTTATTACACAGAATTAGAGTGCACTGGGACATATTTTTGAACGTTTTTGTATACCCCTTATTTTGTCTTCGACTGAACACCAAGGCCGCTCCTATAAATACATCTGATTCCTATCTCCATAGCCCCAGCCAAGGAGGGCACCATGGCACAAGTACGTGACAGTGGAGCCGACCATGTTCCTGTACATGATGGCCTACATGATCACCAATGTCGTGGAGCAGACGTTCTACGTGTTCCGGGCGTGCAACGTCGACCACGGGTACAGCGAAGAGATCTGCTACAACATAACTAGCTACAAGGAAATCAATGAAGAAGTTCAGGTAACGATCCTGAGTGTGACTTTTATACGATACGATATTTTACACGATTAGTATGACTTAAATCGTCATAATCGTCAGTGCCGAAATATCGGTTGTTCAATCATTTCAATTTATGTCGTATTGGGATCCCATTTTAAGTCATACTACTAATGTAAATATCCATGTAACTTAAAAACTTATATCTTACACGATGGTGGCTAACAAGCGAGTATGTAGGACAACCGTCGCATATTTTATATATTTATACAACTTATATTATATTATCTACTCTCTAAATATTCTTGAAGGGTATCTTCTGGCAATAAAACATTTATTGGGCATCTATTTTAATATTATATTAGCAAGTTGTTTTTAAGATTAAATCTTGGTTATACCTCTTTAGCGTATGTTGCTATCGTAGCATTCTGATAAATTTTCACTTAGAGGCAAAATATTTAATCCAAGGCAAATTTGACCATATACGTTCATACGATTGAATTCTATAGGCGTGACGCTTTCGCTATTTGGCGAATTCTGCTTTAATAAACTCATATTTTCCTATTTATGCCACGAACAAAACAATTATTACGTCAATTCCAGGTCACAGTGTCAACATTTCACCAGTGGAACGGCGTAGCTTGGCACATTGTGCCGTTTGTTCTTGCCTTTTTCTTAGGCTCGTACAGTGACAAGAGAGGACGAAAATGCATTCTATTGGCAGGATTGCTCGGAAAATTATATTTTTCATTAATGGCGACAGTTAATACTATGTATGGTAAGCTCTCGGAGTCATACATCTAATTATTATAAATATAAAATAATTCTAATACAATAAGACTTCATCAGCACCCCTTTGATTTAACATACTACTATACCGTTTGTTAGTGGAAAACAGAAGAAAATAAGCAAATATGGCTGATTTTTTTCCTTAGTGTTTGACGTGTTTAACACATATCGTGAAACACTTAATTTTAACTAAAAATGTATAAAACTCCAGGTTTAAGATATTAAGTTGGTCATAAAACCAAGATTGTGTTCTAATAAGAAAATAAAATGATATATGCAATTTTTTAGGATTATTTACATTTTTTTGTTTCCTACTGGCGAGTGGTATACTTACATTATAATAATAGCGTATTAGTTAATTGTGTGTGTTAATTTTCAGCTTGGCCGTTAAATTATGTGATATATACTGCCACTTTCCCTAGTGCCTTGACGGGATCGGACTTAGCTATATTTGCCGGGGTGTTTGCGTACATAGCTGACGTCACTTCCCCAGAAAGTAGAACCCTCAGAGTGGGTATTTTGGATGCTGTTTATTTGAGCACTATGCCTTTAGGAGTTTTTATTGGTAAGTTAAAATTAAAATAGTTTGAAATTGTTGAATAATCACAGATGTGTATTTATGACATTACACGATATTAAGTCATTCTGACCAATAAAGAAAACTATCTGTATTTATTTAGCTATCTGTATTCTATGTAAGCATATCTAGGGGCTAGCGCGAATATTATTCTAATATGTATCATACTCGTACCATAGATATCACATGTTACTTAAAATATTATAGTATTTTAGTAAGTACATAGGTTAACTTACAGAAAACAATGTCTGACTTTACTTTTTCTCATAGTACATTATATCCTCCTAGCTAATTGCTCAACAGTTTTACATAATCGGTAGGTACCTACATATTATGCATGTTTGCAATATTATGTGTCAGATTTTTTTAGTGCATTGTTCTGTCTTGCATTGTGCGTATGATGATAAAACAACCACTATTGTAATGAGCCTCCTGTTTACATTTTAAATATATAGATAACTAAATAAAACTATGAAAACGGATAAACTCGCGTATATTAACTAATTTTAACTTCATTCCGACGTTTCGAACACTTTACAGGGTTCGTGGTCTGCGGATGACTGACAATGGAGGAAATTTGATTTTTTCAGGCAGTGGCGTAGGCATAGAACCGGCGTAGATTATTTATTTTGTCTCTTGTCTTCATTCTGAAAATACTTGTAATGAATAACTAGCTTAATTTGCAAATTTAGTATGTACATCCACCCTTAAAATTTATTGACTGTGACGGATGTTCATTACAACTGGCAATACAGTCTCCACACATTTTTATTTGAGGCCGTAACCACTTTTTGTACCGTTTTAACAGATATGGTTCACAACCAGTAACTTAATAATTTACTTTTAGTACGGTCAAATCGTACATAATTTTACCCTAAACTCGCAAATCAAGTAGTATCGCTGCATTTTTGGTATGATATTTAGACACCACAGGGCAGTATAAAACCACATTTTGCAAGCAAAAAAAAGTTGTGCTAGCTGGGTAGTACGTGAAAAACTGCGAAATTTATGGCCATTTTTTAGTTTCTGATTTTTATTTAAAAAACCTTACGTTATTTGATGTCATATGTTATTAAACGTTTAAAGACTAATAAATTTCCAACAAGTTGAGCTAACATGCATTACCGTAGGTCTTATAGTTTCAGAGATTCGAGACTTTAAAAAGTACTCCTTTTTGTGAACTAGATAAAATTTTGTGTTTTGCTAACATTTTCGGCTTAATATCGCCTCACCTAATTATGCTACGAAAAACATGCCATAATGACCTTATAGCGCACTTAATATTCTTTAATTTAAGGGTAAAATTAGGTCAGTGAACTTTGCAGTTGAAAGTATAAACGCGAAATTCATAAGGCAGGAGGCCTGCTATCTAAGTTTTTCATACAATTCGCAAGTCGAGTTGCAAAGCTGCAATTTTGTTATATTATAAAGGCCTTATAGATATATACGAAAATGCATATTAAAAGAAAAACAAAATAATAGTTTGGGCATAGGACGTAAAAAACGGAAAAAAAATCGGACTTTTTTTAGTTTTTGACGTTTAACTAAAAATCTATTATCTTTTTGATACTAATTGCTATGAAATTAAGAAAGAACATTAAATTTGAAAGGATTTGAGCTACGTTGCATCACCGTAAGCTATATATATTTTGAGATACGACATTTCATAAAGTGCCCTTTTATCAAAAATTAAACAAATTTTAGGTTACGTTAAAGCTATTCACTAAATATTGGCAAAACGTTCGCGCTAAGAAAAAAAAAGTAATTGTAGATAACAACTACATTAAATTTGGAACAAATTGAGCCGATAACAATTACTATAAGTCTTATAGTTGGGGGTATACGAGGCTTCAAAACATGCATTTATTTTCTTAACTTAATGAAGGGCACATTTTGAAATGTCGTATCTCTAAATCTATATAATTTAGGGTAATGCAAGGTAGCTCAAATCCTTTCAAATTTAATATTCTTTTTAAGTTTTGTAGCAATTAGTATCAAAAAGATAATAGTTTCTTAATTAAACGTCAAAACGTAAAAGTAGTCCAATAATTTTTCAGTTTTTTTCGTCTTATGCCGAAATTGTTTTTTTGTATTTCTTGTAATATACATTTTTGTACGTCCTTATAGGGCCTATATAATATACTAAAATTGCAGCTTTGCAACACGACTTGCGATTTGTATGAAAAACTTAGATAGCGGGCCTACTGCCTTTTGAATTACGCCTTTTTATTTTCAATTACAAAGTTTGCTGACATGATTTTACCCTTTAACGAAAGAATATTAAGTGCGCTATAAGGTCATTATTGCATGTTTTTCGTAGCATAATTAGGTGAGGCGATATTAAGCCGAAATCGTTAGGAAAACTCAAAATAGCGTTAGTTTACGAAAAAGAGTACTTTTAAGAAGTCGCAAATCTCTAAAACTATAAGACCTACGGTAATACATGTTAGCTCAACTTGTTGGAAATTTATTAATCTTTAAACGCTTCCTAACATATAATGTCAAAAAACGTAAGGTTTTTTTAATAAAAATCAGAAACTGAAAAATGACCGTAAATTTCGCAGTTTTTCACGTACTACGTAACTAGCACAAGTTTTTTTTGCTTGCAAAATGTGGTTTTATAGTGCCCTATGGTGTCTAAACAACATACCAAAAATGCAGCTTTACTACATGTTTTGCGAGTTTAATATACGATTTGACCGTACTATTTTGAAAACATAATGGAAAACGCTTGCATCTCTATTAGAACTCTGCAATAATAACCCACATGTTGTTCCAGGTAATATTTTATACGTGCACGTCGTGAACCGATCGTTCACAATCATGTTCACAATAAACACCAGCCTCATGCTCTTCGCCACACTGCACTGCCTCTTCTGCCTCAAATGGCAGACGAGGCCCGAGCAACGCTCCCTGGCGGACGCCGGCGTCACCAACCCTCTTACGGACTTCTTCGACATCAAAAATGTAAAGCAAACTATGCTCACCCTGTTTAAAAAGAGGACCAACCATCGCACTGTGTTCTTATGGTTTTTGCTTATATCGATGGCGCTGTATACGTTCCAGAGAGGTAAGGTTCCATACAAACTGTCTATGCTTGGGGTCAGATATATCTCTGTTTTCGACTGTAACTATATTCAAAATGAGTAAATTGTTTCTGGCACCGCCGCTCTTATTTGTGTATGTTGACTGTATTTAACTGTTGTCTCTTATCGTATTTTTGTTATACCTGCACATTCAATCTTAAACTGTTACATATTATGAAATGGTCAGTAGTTGGATAAGTGGTATATTTTTACAAGTGCCTTGTATCTTGACCAGTAACTAGATGTTGTCGAAAAAAGGGTTTATCAATTTACGACTAATGTATGTACAATATTACACTATTGTTTTCTAGAAGTGTAAATAGTCAAATTGCCTACCTATACCGTTGAATCTGAGTGAAAAGTATTTAAGCCCTACAGTTAAACCTTAGAGTTATATAAATAAAGGTCAGTGTTAAAATTATTTCCTTACGAAACCTGCACCACAAAGCGAATGTAATTTTTATCATGATCTTCGTTGCTGACCCGCAATTTAGCTAGGTTTGGTTGGTATACGAGCACAAACCTAACAAATTAATCCAATTTTCTTCTAACTCTTCCCTTTCCAGATAAATTATGACTATGATATTAGTGATTGTACTAAATGTTATCGCTTTTTCAGTATTCGTATAAATTGAAGTTGATAATGCGTCTACTCAGATACATAGTTACATAACGAGACACTGATAACGAATGTACCATCATAACATGGCAAAATGTAATTCATGGAATGATGCTGTACCTACTGATAAAAATACGATGGGTACCTACTTACCTACATACTTAAGTACATATCGTAACACAAGAAGATATTTAATTTTATGGTAATGCTATGTGAATATTAGTATATTTTCCACATAATAGATTATATTAAATTACAAAACCCTCGTAGATTAGGTAACTTTTAAAATACCTACACAAACAGTTGCGGAACATAATTGCCCGTAACAATTGTAGTATTCTCATACAGTTTTAAAAACAAAGAGAAAATGCCCATATTTGATCGAATAGGTAATCGAAACTCTAAACCACAAATTTCCTCTTTATAGGGAAAACTAAACTTGTGGGTGTATAAGTTCAAATACGTAGTTAGATAGATTCCTAAAACTAGAAGTTAATAAATTATTCGTGTTTTCAGACGAACGCCCGTTCATGTACCTGTACGTACAAAACGTGTTTGGATGGGGCACGACCGCCTACAGCAACTTTAGAACATATTGCAGCACTGCTTACGTTTTGCTGATGTTCCTGGGCATACCCCTAATGACTAAAGTTTTCCGCTGGAGAGACACGGTCAGTATTGGGAAATGTTGTATTTTAGTCTAATTTCACAATAATGCCCTTTACGAAATGTCTTTCTTGTAACATAATTCTGAAAGCTGAGATAGCGATATTGGGCCTTGTAATATTTCTCGACTTGGATAACAGCACATTGGCAGTATATTCTCAACCTTGACAGATTTTATTAAAATAGCTACCATAGAGGTAAGGAACATTATCGTGGAATGCATTTGTATGTGTAATCGGAGAAAGAGTAGACAATTACCCGACTTTTCTTGAGAAGCCTTACGTATGTCAAAAATGTATAGTTTTTCCTGTGAGGGGAAAAACAAAAATATATTTTCACAATATCTAAAAAATACTCGAACTTGAGATGATGTGAGTTACATAGCACCAGGTGAGTTCTGCTGCCCTGGTACTTGAAATGAAATGAACATCTGGTGTGTCCTTGCTGTGCCAACTCTGAATACCTAACATATCGTTTGAACAGGTCATCGTCATGTTAGGAGCCACATCCCACATGATGGGCCATTTCCTGTACGCGCAAGCGACAGCCTCTAAGACGCTGTACGTCGGAGGCGCGGCGGCCGCCCTCGGACCGTGCGTGGCGCCGCTCGTGCGCTCTATGACCTCCAAGATACTGCCCACTGCTGAACGAGGTATGGCAACTTGGCTTCTGCCGGTAGACGCAGCCTGCGGCTGAAGGTCCCGTGGTAAAATCTCGGTGAGGTCATGTTGGTATGATAAATAAATGAATATCTTGGGACATCTTACAGAAATCGACCTACTCCCACGGTAAGATCAATTAAGGCTTGTGATGAGGGTACCAGGGGACGATATAATGTATAATAGATACGTAGTCTTGCCATATATTCTGTCCGCTATAAAACTACATGTATTTTAAAAATGAAAGAAAGTATAAAAATAAATCAAATATATTTTTATTCCTTATAATTCTTATAAAATACAAATTCTAAAAAATAAATTGTTTATTCAAAATGTCCACCTTTTAGTTTAAAAAACTTCTTCAAGCGGTCCGGCCACTCGTCTATGACGGCACGGACAGTATCGATGGGGATTGAAGCCGCTGCCCGCACTAAATCGAACTTGAGAGACTCGACATTACGATGAGCTTTAGAGCAGGCTTTCTCCTCTAAAATATTCCATAGACCATAGTCCAAGGGGTTGAGATCGGGGCTTCCGGAGGGCCAATCTTCAGCCGCAATAAACTCGGGTAAATGCGTCGCTAACCATCGTTATGTTGTCTTAGCTTTATGTGCAGGGTCTGAGTCTTGTTGGAATATCCAATGCTTACCGGCAAATAATGTACCATTGAGTGGTTTAACGACTTTCTCTAAAATGTCTTTTTGATAGTTTGCAGCACGTATTTTTACCCCTTGTTCACAAAAATGAAGCTCTGTAACGCCGTCGTACGATACTCCCCACCAAACCATGACGTATGCAGGATGATGGCCTCTTTTCACCCGTGGGACTTTTTCGGAAGCTTCTTGTGAGCTGTGAGCATATATTTTATCATTTTGGCGGTTAAATTTTTGATCCACGGTAAAAAAAATTTCATCTGTAAACAGAATATTGCGATATCCACCGCTTGCGTGCCGCTGCCACAACACTTTAGATCTCGTTGCTCTAATTTTTCGTAGAGCAGCTGTCAATCGCTGTCCCGTACTCCGTCTATAAGCTCCAAGCTTAAAGTCTTGTTTTATGATACGGGACATAGTTCTTGGTGGAATTTTCATTTCCCTGGCCATGATTTTCTGCTTGCGTAGCGGATTTCTCCGAATTCGCTCAGCTACGGCTTTAATCGCTGCTGGCGTCCTTGTTTGACGTGGTCGACCGCTCCGTGGCCTGTCGTTGACTATGCCCATGTCGTTGTAACGCTTTATTGTCCGATAGATGAACTTCATCGTTATATTTAAAGGTTTCAGCAGTTTGAATATATCGCTTTTTTGCTCATGACACTTGTATAACGCTATCACTGCGACACGATTCTCTTTGATGCCCCACTCCATCTTTCAGGAAATGATAACTGGATCGAAATGCATATTTTCTGACAGCTAAAGAGCTATTTAAGCATAACCAAAAAACAAATGCAGATCGAGCGTTCGAATTATAAGTTTAAAATTAAGAAAAAGTTGGGACAGAATTTATGGCAAGACTACGTACATATATATACTTAAAACATAGACAGCCATGACTTAGGAACAAATATTTGTTATAAATAAATATAAATAGTGCCCTCGCCGGGATCAAAACCCGGAACCTCCAGCTTCGTAGGCTGGGTCACATAAGACGAAACCTATAAGGTGGAAGTACCAGTGCGTAACATGTGAACAGAGAATAGTTATTTCAGTTATTTGAAGAATGATATTTTACTCATATATAAACCTACATAAATATTAATAGCTTCGATAAGTGTAATCTTATATTATAGACGCAGTTCTTAGACAAAATCTCCTCATTAATGATTGAAAAACTTAGGTATGGTTGATGCTTCATTACTAATTACAGA